>PVHY01009891.1:0-54158 GCA_004024945.1 Uropsilus gracilis
ACACACACACACACACACACACACACAAAGAAGGGCCATTCTGTCATGAACAAGGTAGTTACCAGAGAATGCATCATTGATACCCACAAGCGCCTCCATGGAATTGACTTTAAGAAGCATGCCCCTTGAACACTAAAAGAGACCTGGAAATTTGCAATGAAATAAATGGGTACTCCAGATGTGCATATTTACACAGGCTCAACAAAGCTGTTTGGGCCAAAGGAATAAGAAATATCCCATACTGAATCCATGTGTGGTTGTCCAGGAAATGTGATGAAGATGAGAATTCACCAAGCAAGCTGCATATATAGTTACCTATGTACCTATCACAGTTTTCAAAAATCTACAGTCAGTGTGGATGAGAACTAACCATTGATTATCAAATAAAGTTATAAACTGCCCCCCACAATAGAAGTAAATCTTTGCTGAATTTCTATTTTTCTTTTGTATTACACAATCTCTAATGTTGCATTATTTGTAGAAGAATGTCAGATAAATAAAATTTTTAAATTTTCTTAGTATATATAATTATAGTCTCTTAAAATATAAATATTCAACTTCATAAAAATATCAAAATTTCACTTAATGCAATAAAATATAAAATTTTCAGTCTTTTTCTTGGAAGACTTTAGTTTCATGCTACCAAGAAATTTGAAATTTAGAGAAACATACTTAATTCTTCTATGCAACTTCATCCCCAAATTTCTGTGTCTATCACCTTACCTGCCAAGCAAAGTCAAACAGTGTTGAGCTTATAAAGTTAATGTTTGCTGAAAAGCAAAAGAAATACAACAGGAGAATAATCTGCAAGAAGGTAATATTTATTTCAGATTCCTCAAAGTTTTGTCATGAGAAACAAAAGAGCAAAAGATTTAACTTAAGGGTCTGCTGTTCCATGATGTTTACCCCTGAGACCATTGTCTAGAAAATCATGACAAGAGCGACTCTCATAAAAAGAGTGTAAAGTCCCTGAGATAAAGTAATTCTCTGCTACCATCTAAATCCATGCTAATCAAGTAAAGAGGGGAGTGAGTCTAAGAGTAAGAGAATTTAATGCCTTATTAAATGAGGAACTCTATACTTCTCAACAGGGCCATTTCATGCAGTATAAAAGGAAGGCTGGTGTTGGATTAAGGCTAATGGCACAAAACAGTTTGATCATAAGCTAAAATCCTTAAGGACCCAGAAACATTTGCTGGAGTAGGAGAGTAATACTTATCCTTTCCTTCTTCATCTCTGGAAAAATATTCATATCACACCCATGCCATGCAGTTTTCATCTAAGTTCATATACTGATGATCTAATCATGGGAAATACTTGAGGATGGACTCTACCATTCCTGGATATGGATGGTTCCTTGATTTGGACAAATCAAGCAAAGCTGAAAGCAGAAACTTTTTCCAGTGATACTAAAGATCAGTCACTTGTAGTAGTTTTTATAATGGTGAATGATACTACTAGAACAACTAAAGGTGCATGCTCGGTAACCCCTTAAAGTACTATTTAAAATATTTTAATAATATATATAATAGGTGCATATTAAATAATCTTTAGCTGATTAATATTTAAAACTCTACATCGAAACTATATTGATGCTGCAGTCGGAAAGTTAATAATTTACAAAGACTGCTTTGTAGTCTAATGGACTTACTTGACTTTTGCTACAGCTTGAAGGCTTGGAACTTTGATATTTCTGTTTTAAATTAAGAGAAGAGTCAGGAATAAGCCCTTGTTCAGTTACTGTTCTGAAGGGTATATTTCACTGAGTTGCATGGAACCGTAGTGTCTTTTAACAAGAATATTGATTGTAAAATTTATAAAGCCTCATTCCATTATCTTCTGAGAGGAAGCCAGATAGAGGTGTTTTAAATTTTGAGTAACATTAATACTCCAAGGAAGGGAAATGTCCTGTTAATACCTGAGCACATAAAAGGAAAGTTTACAGAGGGGGTTGCTATGTAAACAAATACATTTTACTCTCCAATTCACAGTAAGTAAATAAACGCCATGATGCTTAATTTCCATTCACACGTGTGTGTGGGGGGGAGGGGTTGGGTATCAGTGTTTATTTAGAAAATCTTTTCAGACCTCTGCAATTCACTTAAAATTTTGATAATACCCGTACACAATGAACATTACTGTCTACTACCTTGAGACCTATGAATTGGCAGGTAAAACTGTTACAGTACCCAGCAAAGTCAATTATTCAGCTCCAGTGCCCAGTGAAGCTGGCAGACTAAAACTCAGGAAGCAGAACCATCACCTACTGAATGTGTTAGTAAAAACTCTGAGGATCTCCTTATCCCATGGACTTTATGTTTGGCCATTCTTCATTACTACAGTTGGCTGTTTCTGAATTCCAAGTATACTATTAGCATTTGGTAGCATTGCCATTTTTTTTTTACTGTACTTAAGCATAGAGTAAAACTAAACATAAAATAATATATTTATTTAGTAGTTTGTAAAATAACTGAAAAAATTTAATTGAAAATTCAAAATAATGAAAAGATATTTTGTGAGTTATGAAACACTGACCCAGGAAACACGAATTCAGATTTGTTTTTGCCAACAAAGGTAAACTTGTATTAATTCAAATGTATTTAACTTACTAGTCGAGGGTTTATATTTTGTAGATCACATTTAGCCTGAGCAATACAAAAAAAAATCTAGCAAAAAAAGAACCCATAATAGAATTGTTTCTGATGCCAGGACAGACAGAATCCTGAGTCTTTAACTAGGTTTATGTGGTTGGTAAATGTTTGAAAGACCCACACAATGTTTTCTAAATACTTTTCAGTATTTTAGCTGGCACATAATGAAAATTCCAGACTTGTCAGGATGCCCATTGATAACAAACAAGGCAAGAAATACTTGACTAAGTAACTTGTTTGTTGATAGCAAGGTAATATTTAATGAAGTAACAGTGAGAAAATATTCTTATATTTTCTACACTGAAACACAAGTATGTTGTCATAGGTATAAACATTACTAAAAACCATTATGAGAACATTTTGTTTGTATTTTAAAATTTAACGTGATTCCATATACTGGATTAATTCAAGATGTTCAATCATTTTAATATGTTTTTTTTTTTCAAATTGGTCAAATTTAACATGAGTTAAATTTCCCATTTTGAAGTATTTTCACCAACTGTGTTAAGCTTATTTCCCATTTTGAAGTATTATCACCAGCTGTATTAATCCCTATCTTGAGATAATACACACACATACACACACACACACACACACACACACACACACACACACGATGTGCTTTCAGAAAAGATGTATAATTAATATTTTGGTCTTCCTTGATTTTCTCAATTCCTTTTACAAATCAAATTTCTCTTTGCAAGCAACTTTCAGTTGGATCTCCTAAAACTTGACTATCTGTCCCTAATGATATTTTTACTGTTTTTACAGTCTTAGTTATTTAATTAAAAAATATTTCTTTCTGTCTTTTATCTACCCATCTAAACTATTATCTATACATATATGAGTTTAGTTGTACATTTATATTTATTTTTATCTTATCTCATTTCTATGGGACTTTAAAAAATTTGCTTTTATTTCTTGATGCTTCCTTTTTTGATATCCTATATGGTTAGCAATTGCCTAGGAATATACCTGTGGATCTTTAATGCATGGTACAGAGAACGAATAAATGGAGAGGATTAGTAAAGAGAAATACCAGAAATACAAATTCATAAGAACCTATGTGGGAAAAACACTAGGGACAATAATTACCTTATTAATTATTCCCCTGGAATCATACTGCTTTAGTATTTCCAGGGAATCAAATTGATGAAAGTCTTGAAATCACACAGACTCATTATTTCCACCATTGGCCTGATGAGATCCTTCTCACATAACACATTCAGCAGATATTTTCAAAATTATTTTGTTGTATTTTCTTATTGCCAGACAAGTACAAATAAAATTACCAAATTGAAGCTTTTTACAAACGGTACAGAAATTCTTTCTGTGGTTGCAAGGATCCCTGTGCTTTCATTATCTCTGGTTTAGCATTTAAGACCTATTGATTATCCTTCTTAAAAAAAAGACAAAACAATTTACCCTAAGGTTATATTTTCATAAGCAAAGTAATTTTAGGTAATTACACAATTTAAGCAGAGTGAGTTTGAAGTAACATTATATAGATTGTATAATAGCATAAGAAGACTGCTAAGGAGTCTTGCATTTTATTTCTAGCATTACTTCTTACTGCAATTGCATGTATGAACTTGAACTAGTCACTTTGTCACTTGGCCTTCACTTCATCATCTAAACAGTTAATCATTTGACTGAAGTGACTCCAATGCTTTTTCCTTCTAACAACTTCTTTCAATATCCCAGTTTTCACTTGACTCTAGCTACCAAATAATAGCCTTTAAATTTCTGATCTTTCTAGTCCACTTAAAAGTGTTCACAGAAATACAGAATGCTAAATACATTAATTATTTGACAAGCAGAGACCCAATTTTGAGAAACAAATCGGGAAAATAAACATTTGTCTAAAAGGCATTACTATGGCATCCTGCATGTTTAACAATAATTCTATTCTTCCCACTTCTCATATTCCAAATTTCAGGTTAATTTCTAACAAATACAATCCTATTATTTTTAGAGAAATAGATTTAAAGGATCAATTTAAAGACACTTAGTTCAACTTCTTGTTTTAAAAATAAGGAAGCCAGTGATGATGCCAGAAGATAAGGTCATTTAAAGGTGATTAGAACATAAGTGTGAAACCCTAAGGAATGGAATTATTGTTTCTATAGAGGACATTCCACAGTGCTCCATAGCCCCTTCCTTCATATGAGAAAACAATGAGAAATCCATAACTCAGAAAAATTATAGATTTAGGACTTCCAGTCTCCAGGACTATACAAAATAAACATGATATGAAAATATAATACACTATTATCCAGTTATGAAAATAAATGAAATATTTATATATGCTACAACATGAATGAACCTCAGAAACATTAAGTGGAAGAAGTCAGATAAAAAAAAATACTGTATATTTTATGATTCTATTTGCACTAAGTATTCAGAATTGACAAATCTATAGAATTAAGATGATTATTAACAATAGCAAGAGGAAGGGAGAATGAAGAGCAACTACTTAATAGGTGTAGGGTTCCATTTTAGAGTGAAGAAAATTTCATGCAATTAAATAGAAATGAAACAATATTTTAACTACATTAAGTCAGTGAAGTAAGTGTTCAGTTAAACTTGTTAATTCAATGTTAATTTTATGTTATTGAAAATAAAAAAGAAAGGAGAGAGAGGGAGGGAGGGAAGGAGAGAGGGAGACAGGGAGGGAGGGAGGAGGGAGGGAGGGAGAGAAGGAGGGAAGGTGTAAAGCAGGGAGGGAGAAAGGGAGAATAGAAAGGAGGAAAGAAGGAAGGCAGGAAGGCAGGGAGAAACTAATCAAGTTTAAATAAACAATACTTTTTTTTTTATCTCTGCAGCATTTCATTATGCCTTTCTCAACTGAAACTTTTAATTGCAATAACTAATTTACAGCAATGCTGTAAACAGTGATTTAGGAGCATAGCCTCACATATCACTGCACTATAGCCATCAGCACGGTGCCCCCTAGTCTTCTACCATAATCCTTTTGTAGGAAGAAACCTCTGTTTAACTATTACTGTTGTGATAGAGCATCTCTGTGGTCTGAGGTAATGGCCAGGAGAACCTAAATTGCACCTTTCTCTGATCCCTTGGAAATAATCATAGTTCCCTGAAAATGGGAAAGTGAAGATGATCCATGTATTCAAGGTAACACTGAGCTCACCTATAAAAGATCCTCTTCATTTTAAAATAAAAATTGATCAAAAAGTTTTAATACAATAATCTAGTAATCTAGTTACAAAAATATTTGTAAAGCTAACAATATAATCATCTATAATTTTGACACTTGTCAATATTGACTAGCTTACAAATATATAAAAGTAATGTTTTAAAGCCTGTTTGTTTTATTAGGCTATAAAAATGATACAGTAAACATACCCATGCATTATGTATATAAATATTCACACATCTCTGCAGCAACAATAATGAAGTTTTCATTCTTCTGAAAAAAATCTCCAAAATTAAGTTGTTGACATCTATACTGTTCTAAGTTCTAAATAAATATTGATAATTAAACTATTTTTGTTTATAAAGGAAAATTAATTTCTGAAGATATTATCACTTATTTTCACTTTTAAATACATATTACGGGTCAGTTGTTAAAAGATGAAAAGATAAACACAACTTTTATTCTCTAAACATGAAAAGCAAAAAATGATTAAAATACAAACATATATTTTGAAGTGGAAAAATGTTTCATAGTATAAAATAATTCAAGTACAAATTAATTGATGCAGAATTGTGTCTTTTAGTCATTTCATGGGGCTATCAGTCAGATATATTAAAATCTACCTTTTAATATATTTTTGATGTTTTCACAAATATATACATTCATGTAGCTACATCTTAGGCATTTTATCCTTATCATCCAAAGTTTCCTTGTCTTCTTCTCCAGACAGTTCCACAAAATCTTCCCCGAAACAACCATGGTTAGAATTTAAAATGCTACTGATTCATTTTTCTTGTCATTTCATTTAATAGAATCATACTTAATTCTCCTGACTGGCATTCCAAATCTAGGAGTTTAAACTCTTATAGTAAAATCAATACAGAGAATAGTGGTAAAATATCAAGCTGGGTTTATGTTGAAGAATACAATAATAAAACTGTTAAATTTGGCACTGGGTCTTGGGACATCATGTCCCTAGACCAAACTATTTTTTATACTGTATTTTATAGAAAACTTTTACACTACATTTTTAAATTTTTATGTAAAGAATACTCTAACATGTTAAGAAATATCTGTGTTTCTTAAATAATTTCTCCATTTACCTTAAGAACCTTATAGATTGTTGCAAATAACTAGAGTTTTTGTAATGTTCACTGATTGTGTTGAAATTCTGGTCCACTCCTAACAAAGGCTTCATTATGGTGTCTATTTTTATGGTAACCCCATTCCTAGTTCTATTTTATGTATTTAACTTTGTTGACGTTTTTAGACTATTTTTAAAATTATCTAGTTCCATACCATATATGCTAAATAAAGCTGAATTAATTAAACTAAATCAGTCAACTAAGCTAAGTATTTAAATTGGTTTCATCTTCTAATAGTTTAATAAATAATTTGAAATACTGTACAAAATGTTATTGTCCTGACAATAAATTTTCTTTACTATTTTTTTTAATAAAGTTTCCTTTGATGCATGCATCTTGATTTGGAGCAATTTCCTTTAAAACATGAACTAGCAGACTAGGAAATATTAAAAATAATGTGAATTTGACAAATGCTGGGTATGTATGATCATTTGTTTTTAGTCTTATATACATTGCATTACTAGATGCAAAGTCCAAATCCTACCAGCTGCTATAGCAACTTAATCATAAACCATTACTTTGATTAATCAAAGCTTGTTATCAATAACACCACTTTTCTGCAAATAGAAATTCAAAGAAGTTACAGAATCAGTGAAATTTTGTGGATTAATTAGGAGATAAAGAAGCTTTTCAACATTTCTAACTTAGTAAAATTCTTTGATCTATAACAGTAGCACATACATTCTCAAACCCACATTTGAAATAAAAGCTTAAGGAATAAAAAAATGGTTGTAATAGAAATTATTGCTGAATCTAGCCAGCTGCTTTTTCATTCATAATAAATTGCTGTTATGCTATACATACATGGCTTTTAGTTTATTTAATATTATTAAAATATAGAAACTACAACTTCTTTTTCTTTTTGAGAATAAAAATAAGTTTCTTGCCATAAGGAAGAAATAAATTCCTAAAACTCAAAGTATAAATATTTCATGCATACAGCTTAATCACCTTAAAGACAGAAAGCATGTGAGAAGACAGCTACATCAGGTCCTAATTCAGAATTAATGTTTTGCTTCATATCATGAATATAGATTCGTAGATTTAAATGAAACACGCAGAAGACCACAAAACTAAGTTGACATTATACATTTCTGAGAATTATGCATTTAGTCTTAATTTCAACTTTCTAAATACATCAAAAGTGAAAATTTCTGAAATTTAATTACACTGTCTTTAAAGATTAAAAACAGGACCATGGTGTATTTTCTGAAGTTTGTTTCTGATACTCTGAGAAATAATTTTATAAGTCTAAATTAAATAAGCCAAAACAAAGACCCCAATCCTTTGTAATGCAGGTTGTTTAGCCCCAGAGTTAAGATTTTTAAGCTTCTGTGCTCAACAGTGGTAACATGAGGCTAGATTCCAGACATGAAAAATGTCTGACAAGGAGGTCTCCCTATACCCTGGGAAGTTCCATGAAATCCTGGAAATGTCTTGCCAGCCTTTCAGGATTTTTTTTTTTTTTTTTTTTAAAGAATAGGTCTCGCTATTTTTGCCTGGGGAAACCGCAGGCTCATGTGTCCCAGGGTACCACAGACTCAAGCAATCAGCTTCCCAGGTAGCTGGGATTGCAGGCATGCACCACCACACCCAGCTATTTTTTGGGAGTAGGTCTCGCTGTGTTGCCCCAAGCTGGACTCGAACCGTGATCCCTCGTCCCCCTGTGGCTTCCTAGGCTGATGCTTACAGGCATGTGCCACTGACTTTCATTTTACGTGGCAGCTAAACTCAAAGTTTGGATGTGAGCTACTAACACCTGCTTTTCATACGTGTTTTATTTCAGGCCTATCACTTGACTCTCCTCATTGCTTTGGAAATGAAAATAACTGTCCGGGAATGTGTGAAAATGTTCTGCAGACCTCCTGAATAAGAATCACTGAATGTGGTGAAAATTGCATAAACTTGAACTCCTTTTTCTTTCTAGGAATGAAGATGGAACTGAAACTTCCTGAACTTTCACATTGGCATGGGTAGGAGAGAGGGAGCAGAAGTACTCCAGTACTGCTAGTGCTATTTCTCTTCTTTTCCTTGATAGTAATTATCAGTATCTGACAAATAATATATATTTCATTTTTTATATTTATCCTTATTATTCTCACTAGAATTTATTTCACAAGACAGAGGGGACTGACTTTTAATAAATATAAGAGTATGTATATGAGTATGCATATGTATACTCATATAAAATATTATAGATTTTATACATATTTATATATAATATATATTCATATATATTTATATATGATCTATCAACGTACAATGAATGTAGACAACTATAAGATACATCTGTGAACTTAGAGTAAATTTCTGATTTATTCTACAGCCCCTTAGCCATTAAGAGGATTTCTGTTCCTCAACAATTGAGGGGCTGCTACCACTTTCTAGAGCAGAAGAAATGGCACACTGTTGCCAGTCCTAATGTTAGAATGTATTCTCCTACCACCTCATTGCTAAACCCCCAGTTTAACAATGGGTCAGATGATCTCCTAGTCTTTAATCATCATCCCTTTAGTGAAAAGTCCTGATATAATAATATTTCATTAGTTATTTTCAAAAAATACCATAAATAAATAGTAATGATGTCATATTAACTTTAAAATTAAGAGCCCAAGACCGAAATCCATAGATACCTTTGTTTTCTTTCAAAGTTCAGTTTTCTTCATGACCGCCATTCCCTGAAAGGCAGGTACAGACAGCTGTTTGACAGTAAGAGGTTTTTGGCATCTTGCTGGAAGGCGCCTTTGCAGGAAACATACTGCCCAACTAGTACCTGGGGTTTCCAGCTGCCAGAATTTAGTGTCCACCACAGGTAAGACTCATAAATGAGTAGCAGCTCACCTGCTAATTGGGACTCAGTAGCAAGTTCTTAGTCTCAGAATCCCCAGACTCCAGAGATGGAGCTGCTATTGATGTTTCCAAAGAGAATGACTCTGCAAAGGCATCCTTCCTGTCTTTATAACTCTTGGAACATTATAGATAGGGTACTGAAACTCATAAATGTCTTGGGAATAATACCCAGAGATCATAGGAACCAATCATCCTTTTTAAATGTTCCCCCAAACACAGCAGCACCATGGAGAATAAATCCTTGTTGGAGTACATGTGCTTAATTCAAGGCCTCTTGGGAAATTGAGTAAAGATGCCCTTGTCTTTAGTTTGGTAGGCAGTCCCTGCTCATGCTTATAAAATTCTCCTTTTACTCCTTTTCCATCTCAATCTAGGTTTCCTGATTGTCGTTAGCTGAAGCTTCCTTTTTCTGTTGGAGTGTGCTTTTTAGACAAATTCTCCACAAACTCTTTAACATTAAATTAGGTTATCTTTCACTGTTTCACCCTCCTTATTAAAGCTGGGAGCCATGAAACAGAAGTGATTATTGGAGAAGTTCTGGAGGAAAGAAAATTATGAGAATGTTCATAGAGTCAGAATAGTGATGGCAGCCAATGTCACATTCTCACCATCAGAAAAGTCCTTGGCTTCACTCAGCAAACTCAGAGTTTGTCTTACTCCCTTCATTGCAGTCTCTGTATATTTCTTCTTGTGATGCATGATGCCATCAGTGGGGGACATCCAGGTACTAATCTGGGCACTGTATCCCTATCAGTAAATATCACCCCACTGTACCCCCTGACTTCTTGCCTCCATAGTAATTCCAGCAATTCCAGTAATGCATTGTTACCATAGTACTCATAGCAGCTCCCAAAGACACTTCTCTCAAACAAAAAGAATCTATCACCCTTAAATGCTAGAACTTGTTCTCAGAAAGTTGCAGACAATTTCAGATATGTTGAATTCAAATTGTCAGGTAGTAATGCAGAGGGTGCACAGATCCAAGACTTGGTGTGTAGAGGAGCAATAGACACTTAAAGGCTTTCCAGTTTTCAGGATATGTGTACAGGGTCCCAACTACCATGGTGTTTCCACGGAGAAAATAATCACTGATGCTTCTTAAACAGCTTTAGCATTTAACCTTGCTTGTTTATTTCAACCTTCAGTGCTTTTGTTTTCTCCTAACAGCACCATTGTAAATGACTCCTAATTAATCACCCATCCAACACAGCTTTCTATCCTGTCTCATGTATACCAGAATGTTTTTTCTAAAATGCAAGACTAAATTATAGAATATACCTACATAAAACACTCCTGTTTTCACACTACTTGTTAGATAAAATCCATAATCATTTCCCTTGATTTATAATATATCAATTTCTGATTCTCAACTTTCATTGCCAATGCTTGTAAGCAGAGTTCCTATGTTTACTTTCTCTTCCATTGTCCACAACTCTGTGTGCTTTCTCACATGTATAATGGAGTTTTGCATCTCTGTAAAATATGTTCATATATTTGGAAAAGCTCTCCTACTACTTAATGACTTGAAAAATGGCAACTCTAACACCAATATATTGTCTGCACAAAAATGCCTCTGATTTCCTAGATTTTATTTTGTTTTTCCTTTATATGTTCTATATAGTCTTACCATTGGTATTTAATACTTTTCTGAAAGTATTACTCTGTGTGAGATAACTCATCTCTAAATTTTTCTACACATACTCTTAAAAGTCTTTACAACCATAGCTTTAATCACTTGACATCCTATGTCACATAAATTATACTATATTTGAGCATCAAGTTCTATTTACCTTTTAAATAGACAGACTGGAAAACACAGAATGAGTTAGTGATTATGTTTTATCATTCAAGAATTTGAGTTGGAAAATGTGGGAGCAATGTTGTAGTTTTAAGCAAGTAATAAGACTAAAAACATTCATTCAAGGAAACCCTGAGGTAGTTATTGAGGGCATGCAACTCGGATTCATAAATATTCATGGTATGACAAAGTTGGATGGAAGCAATAGTCATGAAAAAACAGGAGAATATAGGATAGAAAACTAATTATGAATACCAAGAAGTAAGCAAAGTGAGTTTCTAACAAAAAGGGAAAACAAAAACAGAAAGTCAGAGGGTATTCCCAATACAGCCTCATATCTCAGAAGAAACAAAATTTTTTTTTAATTTTCTCATTGATGTTCAATAGTGTGATCATCTGCTTGTGACCTAATTATGTAATTGACTTTGAGTGAACGGTTACTCCTAAAATAAATTTTTCATTATGTGAAGTAACGAGTGAATATCTTCATTTGGAAAGAACCTAAGCATAACATTTTCCCCACCATAATGTGAATCTCACACAAACTGGGATCTTTCTCATTACATATCTGATGTGCAGTGAACAAAATCTCTTCTGCAAGTTCTAAGAGATAGCCCAGTCTATCCACAAGATCCCATTATTTAACACTACAAGCTGTCACTTCAATGCAACCAAGAGAACTACATTTTATAGGCATCCTTGCAATTACTATGAGGGAAAGGGGAGATAACTGCTGGCCACATTAAATTCTACTTAAAAAGAATTATAGAAGTCAACTTCCTGGCTTATATCATATGAGCAAGCAATGTGATATATTCTGTGTTGATGATAGTGAACACAGGTAACAGTAAAAGTAGCTCATCATTAAGTTCAGAGAACAATAAAAATCTAGAACTTTTAATACAGCTACTGAGATGAGGACTCTCAAAAGCTCTATTTGAAAAATCTTCCTATTTTCTCCAAACTGCTCCTTCATATGTTCTCATCTGTGCCTGAAATTCCAAATCATGATTTGTTGAATCTATGACCATTTCTTATATCCACAATATTATTTAAGTTCACACACCTTCATACTCTTCAGTTTCTTTATAGGACTAGAATCTTTTCATTTTAGATTCTCATAGCAAAAAAGGTCTTGTGTGAAAGAAAGACCATGAGTTATCTTAAGAACTTCTCTCATCAATTAAAGTGATCCTCTGTATCACCGTTCATTTTGCAGCAAAGTTAACTTTTATAAATCAAAGATGACTTATTCCTTTATGGATGATAAAGGAATATTTAAACAATTAATTTTGGCAGAACACTTGATCAACAGAAAATCTTGAAAAATACTAAATAAACGCAAAATTAAAATTTTGGTAGAGTATATTGAAACTCTACATTTATGTAATGAATGAATAAATCTATGGTTAATGATTGCACAGAAGATAAGCATCCAACACTGTGTTTGATAGCATTTTACATCTAAAAAAATGTGAAATAGTATTGTTAGCAAGAATAAAGGTCATTAGTAGTCGTAACAGAAACAATGTAAGCACACTGATATTCCCGTGAGTCAGGGCTTACCATCAGTAAATACAACACTAGATATGCTTTCATTGCTCTTCTTCCTATATTAAGAATAAGATACTTAGTATGGTGCTAGGTATTACATACAAAATATTAAGAAGTTTTTACATGTTAAGTGTAAAGTCTTATTTTGTAGGAACAGTAAGTTTATACACTTTGGAAACATAAATTTAAAATAGTTCTAAATAATATGACTTTTTATAAAGGAGTTGGATTAGATTGACAACTGTGCAATAACATTTTTAGGACATAAAATTTCATAATTAGGCTAAAAATTATGTGTCAATGTATACTAATGAGTTATTCTATATCGGTCCACGGAAAATAATCTGACATGATCATGCCATTAGAGCAAATAATTAGTTCCTTGGACTATCAAAAAAAGAGAGGACAAACATTTTTGCCAGTGATCACATTTAAATACTAGTGAATACTTATTAAAGATTCATGGTTATCTAAATATACTTATTCTATTTCTGCAAATTTTTTTTTTGAATTTGGGTAATATTTGGGGCTATGTTTCTTTTGTCCTTCATTAAATATATTAATTTTGAAATATACTAATTTTGAAATATATGAAAGATATGGGCTTTCATTATTCCAAGATGACTCTTTCTATATTTGCAATTATAACTGTATCATTTGAACAATCTTCTAAAACTATATTCTGCACTATTTTCTTGTAATATCATAGAAAAGTATGTAATTATATCATCATAAAAAGGTATATTGTTGTGATGTCATAGAAAAGATTTGTTTTTTTTGTTGTTGTTGTTGTTCCACTTCCTCATGCAGAGTTCAAAATTTTGGCAGAATTTACCAAATGATTAGGGTGATAGAAACTTGCTTTTTGTTCTAAAGATGGGACACTTGGTAGTTTACTAGGTAACCTAAATGAGAGGAATTAGTTGCCAGAAACATCAAAAATTACATAGAAGCCTAGAATGATATATTCAAACTCAAGGAATGTGAAGGCCTGATTGTTGAGTCAATCACCAATGCTCAATAACAATAACTCATGCTATTGTTAACATGCAAGCAAAGGCTTCCCAGAGGTTCCAAACCCAAGGGGACAATGGCCCAAATGGAATCTTGTAAGTTACTACGTAAAGACAAAGAGGCATACCTATTGTTAGAGTTCTTTAATAAATTAGTGTGATGAAAGAAGGAAGAGAGTAAATTAGGTCTAATAAAACATCCAAAATCATTGATCTCATTTTGGGTAAATGCCAGACCAAACATGACTGACTAAAAGTGGGACCACCAAAACACAAAAGTTTGTCACAACTCTAAGATACCTTCTCCCTGAGAAAAAAAATTTTTAAAGGGGGGGGTGGGGGTAAAAGAAACAGGCAAGTCTGGAAAATGAGGATCAAAGTGTAAGTACAAATCAAGATAACAGCTGCTATTTCAGCTCCCTTCCATGTGTCTCTCACCTAAATATCTTTTCAAAGTATCTCTACATGTGTCTCGACCACCTGTCTCCTTCCATGTCTCCTTCCCAGCAATACCAGGGTGCAAATAAGGACACAGAAGCAATGTACAAGAGATACTATGTTATCTCTTTAGAGAGAAAGAGAAACACACCTACTTTTCATGTTTTATAGTCCATTCAGCTCTGTCCCTCTTTCCCAGGAGCTCCCTTCCTCCGGAAGTCCGCAGGGCATGTTGGGCCCAGTAATCCCAGGTGATGTGTATTATGAGGGCAGCGAATGTGGTACCTCTCCTAACAAAATGTCTCTATTAAAAAAAAAAAAAAAACTCTAGAAAAAAAAAAAAAACTAAAGATGAGGTTCAGAGAGCTTCAAGAACAATAAATGCATAAAGCTGCTGGGTGGTGTGCAGTGAGAAAGTGCATGGAAACTCTTCATGAGTTTCTTGATACATAAAACCCAAAATATGTTTTATATATCACTTCTTTTTGACAATTTGTGAACTGGATCCTTTATAAGAAATTAGTTACAGCATATAAAGTGCTTTCCTATGATTATTCAAACCTGAGGGGATATTAGAAGAACTCTTATTTATTTACAGCCTGTTGGTAAGAAATATCATTGAGAGAGGTTTGTGATTGACATCTGAATTAGGGATAACATTGTGGAACTGGGCTTTTTAATTTGTGGTTTCTGATGGCAACTCCACAGACAGCAGAATTGATGTGACACTAAATTGGTGTCAGGGAGATAAAGAAGTGATGGTGGGAAATGCCTCAAGTATTTGTTATTGGGAATGGGGGAAACACTCCCATTTGGTGTCAGAATTGATAAAGAAAAACAATCAGCATGGGTATCTTTAATGAAGCATTTAAAGAATGTGATTTCTGCTAATTCTGCTATTTTTTCTAAACTTACCATTCTCATATTTGTAAGGGAATTTTGCCTAGTCACTGCTATACTCTTGAAACCTTGAATATTGCCTACACAATACTAGGTGTTCCAAAAAACAAACAAAGCACAAAATTTTGTTAAGTGAATTCATGAACAATCATAAACAAATTTGAAGCTAAGGAGAAGAGATCGTGGACCTAAAAGTCTCCCTGGTGTTAGCAGCTACAAACTATGTCCTTCAAGGATAAATTTCTCAAAGTTGCAAACTTGGTAAACACCAGAATGCACCAGTCAAGAAAAAAGAGCAATATGATGTGGTGTATCACCAAACACAAATCTGGACTTAAGAATTATAATTTTTAAGGGAAAATGTCTAGGTATTCCCTAATAAGTGTAAGAAGGTAAAATATCCCTGTCATATATAAAAACCAGGAAATTTTATACAAAACTGCTTAGAGACCTTAGGAAAGCAATGTCCTGAATTTTAAATAAATGAAAGTTTAGTAATACTCTTCTATTTCCTTCTTACATCTGCTGCTCTAACTCATTACATTCCTATTGAAATTGATGAAATTTGCAGACCAACTTTAGAATTATCTTAAGATGCAGATTTTCAAAAATAACAGTACCATGTATATTCTCTAACTTTCCTGCCATAGAACGTCATAGACTAGACAATGTCTTACATTCAGTACCCAGCAGGGATCACAATATTTATAGAACAATCTTCCAATTCATAATGACTATAAAGTTCTGGATAGAATATTGTTAGAGAATAGTTATGTATTTCTAAGGTAAGGAGGAATAAACCAGTTTATTGAGTCATATATATATATATATATTTCCAATATATATATATTGGAATTTTGCCTATATTAGTCACTGTTATACTGATGAAACCTAGAAAGCTGAGTGTAGCAGATTAGATACACACATGCACACACGCACACACACACACACACACACAAAACAAAAAAAAAAACAAAAAAACCTACTAGTACTTACTGAGTGAATTCATGAATAGGCATAAACAAATTTGAAGCTAAGAAGAAAAGACTCAGGTCCTGAAAAATCTTCCCAGTGTTAACAGTTGCTCAAATTCTGTCTTACAAAAATGGACTTTCCAAAACAGCAAGTCTGGTGAACAATGGAATTAAAGAGATCAAATCACCAGAAACAACCAATTCTAAGACACCAGGTGTCACCACTCTTAAACAAATTTCTCTAACTATATTTGATAGATCTATGAAACAGCCTTTCCTTTAGATCAAAATTAGTCAGTGAACAATTGTATATGGATAAACCAATCTTTTTTGGCAGGTACACAGATACATAAATGGTAGAGAAAATAAGTAGAACCACATAGACATATAAATCAATCTATCTATAAATACAGAGACTATACAGATACATACACAATACATACATGTCATATATATATGTATGTGTGCATGTATATATGTGTATATATATAAAATCACAAAATATTTTCCCCAACTGAGCTATGGAAGTTTAGAAAGGTAATTTTTTTTTGCAGTTTTTGTACCCTTTATATTAATTCATTAAAAATTTATTTCTTAAGTATTAGTCTTAAAAGACCAAGTTGTATGCACCAATTATAGCATCTGCATTCAATAAATTTCCTCTCTTCCAGACGAAACACTCAATCTTCCTCTAAAATAATTTTTCCTTTTAAAAAAGTAATTCCTTTCTAGGAAATTAAAAAAAATTTCTTTCTTGGGAATATTCTTTGTTAAAATACTCATATTTTGAATTTGCGTTTTTAAAAGAACATATTTGAGAAGGTTAATCCTCATTATCATTGTAGAGTCATTTAACACTTTTCCCATCCCCAAGTAAGAGCTTTGTAGGAGAGATTAATCAATTATGTTAGTATTTTTAGGTTTTCTGGCACCATCAATTGGCAGTTTAGGGTATTATATGTCTTAGAAAGCTCTGAAATTGCTTGATTAGTGGAAGAGTGCATCCAACAGTATGCAAGGAGTCATTCGTTTTAGTGTGATTACTAAAGTCAGTATCAAAGCTTTGACTCATTCTCATGGTACTGGAATCTACTTGGAAACTGCTATGTTCAGTTTCTGGTTCTCAACAATTAAGTAAGAGTCAAGGGAACCTATCAGGCATAAGACAAATTTTCTATCACATAACTATGATATGTATTAGAAAGGCCATAAACAAAATCAATTTTTGGAGGATTTTGATTTTCCTAGAAATGTAATGGGGAAAATAGAAGATGTGAACAAAAGACATGTGAGAGATTTCTAACGAATGGCTAAAAGAAGTAAAAGCATAAATTACTTCTGTAAAAAAAGAGTGAGGGCCATAGTACAAATAAGTGATATATATATATATATATATATATATATATATATACACAGATATATAGATAGATACACACACATATACATATGCATATAAGTTTTCAACAGAATCTTCAATCATGATTTCAGGAAGAATGGAAACATTTAAACAAATTTTCATGCAAGTTTTTCAGAACAAATATCCAAATGTGTTATTATTAAATTACAAACCAGAGATGACATAGTTGCAATAAACATAGTTTTTGGACTTATTATCAAAGCTTTCAAGTATCAATATAAGAAGTTCAAATATTACAGACAAGTAAATTCTAATCTGGTATATATTCACTTAGAAGTGGCAATTATTTACCTCGGTTCTATCTTAGATATCATATATGCTAGGGAAGATTTTACCGTAGATTATGAGGAATCTAAACTGATTTTTCATTCAGACTTTAAAATATTTACAAAAAATATATTTACAGCAGAAAAAAATTATAAAACCATGTATTTCTTAACATATGTATATATAAAATTAATAATGCCAAACTGAAGGTACTATTTTTAATATTGAGGCTCCCTTAGTATTTTTAAGATAATTACCTACCTTGTATATGACAAGATTGATTTTGAAATCATATTATCTGTTAGTCATTGAATTATAGTTATGTTCATGGATCATGTCCATTCTGGATTCAGGATAATAAAAAGAAAATAAATAGTAACTCTTTCACAAGTAACAGGATGTCAATATGCTCTCATATCTGTAAAGGACAAAATGTTATTGTATTTAGTGATTATATTGCCAACTTCCTAACATTCTTCATATTTTTGTGTGGTATGCACAGTGTGCCATTGAACTCTGTGCTTTTGGAACAAACACCACAAATAAATTTGGAGAGTTGAATGCTGAAATATAAGAAGAGAGTGTTGGAAAGGTCTATTAAAATAACTATAAGAGGCCATCTCCATAGCTAGAATAATCAGTTCAACTGTTAATTTCATCACAGATCTACTGTGAGTTAGAGGTTTGTTCTTTGAATACTTAGTTTATCTTTTTAGAAGTATATTATACTATATTACAACTTATATTTAGTTGCTATAAGCTAATGGCTATAGTTAACAATTTTTCTCTCATGTTAATCTACATTCATTTTCGGCCGGGCACGGTGGCTCGTCCCTGTAAGCTTCAGCCTCTGAAGCGGCCGAGCCTAGGGATCGCGGTTCGAGTTCTGCGTGGGCCCGTAGCTAGACCTAGTTCCAAAAAATAGCTGGGCGTGGTGGCACACGCCTGGAATCCCAGCTACCTGGGAAGCTGAGGCTGGGGATTGTTTGAGTCTGCTGTGGTACCCAGGCAACATGAGCCTGCGGTTCCACGGGCAAAAAAATAGCGACACCTAGTCTCAAAAAAAAAAAAAAAAAAAAAAAAAAAAAAAAAAAAAAAAAAAAAAAAAAAAAAAAAAAAAAAAAAAAAAAAAAAAAAAAAAAAAAAAAAAAAAAAAAAAAAAAAAAAAAAAAAAAGGAATAATGATCTGTATCTGTATCTGGGCCCATGAGAGTGAAACCATAGAAAATCTACATTCATTTTCATTTTACACTTTTATCTAGCTTAAATTTTATTTTTAAAATGCCAAAATGCTTAAATATGAACTTATAACTGCATAGTCATTTGTTATAGAATAAAAATTACAACAAACTTAGAGCCTTAAATACATACACTTATTAACTAAATACATACATACTTATTAATTAAATACATACATACACTTATTGATAGTTTTTATGGCCCAGAAATCAGGTCATGGTCCATGGTGTTCAGAAAGTTAAAATCACTGCATCTGACAGACTGAATGCTCATCTAATGATCTAATTGGGAAACAATTCACCTCTAGGGTCTTCTACATTTTCTTTGGATTGTTGGTAGTTTTGTTTTCTTGTGGCTATAATAAGCCTGAGGGTAGTTTTTTGCTGGCTGTTGGCTGGAGAATGTTTTCAACCCTGAGTTGCTACCTACAGTTCCCAGAGGCTGCCCACAGCTTCCAATCATGTGAGCATTCCTGAACAGCTACTTCTTTCCTCAGCAGCAAAGAAAATCTCCAGAGCAAGTCAGTGAACAAAATGACTTCTTACATATGTAACATAATCATGGTAGTGACATGCCAATGTCTTTTCCATAGGTTACTGGTTAGAAGAAAATCACTCAGGAGAAGGGATTTCACACAGGTGAGAAAACTAAGAAACTTGTAACAATGGGGCATGGGTCACCTGAGGTCTATCCATCATAATAATATAGCTGGAACAACATAGGTCAAATTATGATTTTCTAACATTTTTTGAAAAATGCCAGCAGGAATGCTTATTTTATAGGGATTATCAATATATTAGATGCTAAATATGAAAACAATATCTTAGTTCAGAACATGTTTTATGTGAGTCATCTATATAAGAGTTGCCTTTATTTATTGATTTATGCATTCATATATTTCATATTTTTTAATTCATAAAGTATATTTATTTAGAAAGCTATCATATGTACCTTTATGAATAAGCACAGAATTCAAGGAATATTACAAAGTACTAATGCTGAAAAACATCTTTATTCTTTATGCAATTATTAGTGATGATGATGTATTAAATATGAATTTCTAACTAAAGATCTAGAAAAAGCTTGTACTAAGAAGATAATACTTATTTAACAATTTGACAGTTAAAAATGTTTTAAACTTCTGCATTGTTTTGTGTTGATCCATAAGAGAGGTAAAGAAAAATGCAAAATACAGACATCAACCCAAAGGATGTCAAAAATTAGGGAAATTTACTGCAAAACCCAGTGATAAATATAGTTCTTACTATAGTATCAACACAATTTTTAAAACTCTTTTTTGGTACATCTATTTTTTTTTTAAGATATTTTAGCACATTGATTTTTACTGAATAGCAAGGTAGGATGTGATTTCTATGAAGATCACAGGATAGTCTTGTTCACTTTCATTTTTCACTGTTGAAACTAACAGTGGAGACTAGAAAAAGAAAGAAATAGAAAGAATGGTGTTTATGAGCTTACGATTTTTGAGGTGAATGCCTTTAAGAGTCTTTGAAATGAAGTCTCTGAGCAATATTATAACCATATTTTGAAAACCTTTTAAATGAGCTGTTTGCAGTGTTCTCATAAATGCTCTCTTCCAAGTTCAACTATTTTTGTTTCGTTTCTGCCCATGCTTTTGAATGTTGCCCTAGAGGCTAAGGGTTATCAGTCATAAGCACTAGAGTCAGACTGTGGCCAGTATAGATACAGATGTACAAATCCATCGCTCTCCATCCTAACAGTCTGCTAAATTCTGCATGCAGCGGCTGCCTCTGAATGGTTTTTAACTCTTCCATATTATATATTCTGAAAACATTAAGGATACACTATTTTCTATCTCTGGCCCTTTATTTCTTCTTTTCTCTCATTTGGATGTACAATTTAGATATAATGAATCCAGTGATTACTATGCCATAGAGTGAGTACCGCCAATGATATCATCTCAAGATATTTTTGTCTATTCTTTGGTTATACCAATAGCACATAATGAAACAGGGAAAAAAAACAAATGATAGCAGTTTAATAAAAAGGTATTGGTGTAAGTTTTTGATGGTGTCCAATGAATAGTTTTAAAATACAGTGAGGTTAATGAGGAGAAAAAAGACAGAAGATAAAACACAGATCTAGAGTAGTGAAAACAATTCTCACAAAGCTAAAGCTAAAAAAAAAAAGGCTAAGAAAATTATGGAATGATATTGGTGGTACTCTTCACACTTCTGCGCACAGTCTGGAGCTTTAACCTCTTCAGCCTTCTATTTATTTACGCTTAACTATCTCAGAGGATGGACACTAGCTCTTGCAAATGAGTGTATCCAGCAGACTGTTTTTAACAGGAAAGTACAATTGGGCAATTTTCCCAAACATGTCCACCCACAAGTGTTAAGTGAGTATATCAGCAAAGCAACCATGTGTAAACTCCCCCTTGCAGTAAATGAACATTTTCTCGAAATGTTTTGCCAAAGGCAGCTCATTCTACTCCTCAAAAGGTAATCCCATCATGCTCATGAATGCAGAGGTCTGTGCTTTGCTGCATCAGACCACTACCACATAGCCATACTCAGAAAATGAAAACAGTCAAAGCTTTGCCACTAAAAAAATAACTACACAATGTACAGTCATTCAAGTTATGTGGTTCTGGCATCTACCATCTGTACCACACAAGTAAATTCCCATAATTACTGATATCTCTCTATGAAGGTCCATGTTCTCTGTATGTGTTTTGCACTTTTCTTTTCATCAGTGCCCTTGTGGACCAAAAGCACAATTCTGCCAGGTGAGTTTAACAGATGCCATTTTTTGACTTAGCCAGTGAAAGGTCTGGTGCTTTGTTTTTAGTTAGAAATATTTTTTTGTTGGATTGTACAAGGCTCATTGTTCAAACTGAGCCACCAGCTTGTAAACCATGATCCAGTTTACAATCCTTATTAAAATTAGAAAATTTATTCACATATACTTATGGCACACTAATCAAAGGCATATAATACATGCCAAAAATTGAATCCATGAAACAATGATGAATGAGGAACACGATGGGTGGTCAAATATAGAAAAATATGAACAAGCAGAATTCAGTCCTAGGAAGCACATAGGAGCCAAGCTCTATAGACAAACCAAAGTCAAGACCAGATGGAACAGTGAAGAAAACAATGTAGGTGAATTTGGAAAATACAAAGACAATATTGTAGAGTATGACTATTTCTGGAAATGTTCTTTGTAAAATTCAATTATTTATGTCTCTTTTTTAATTATATTATTTTTATTGAAAAAATCTTGGTTTACAATAGTGTATATAACAGGGGTAAAAGTTCACACCTCTTCAAGTGTATGTAACCACAATAAACATGTACTAATCCTGCCACTGTAGTGCCTTGGGCTCTCCCTTTCCCCCCAGATTGCTCCCTACTTACACCCACCCCTTCTAGTATCCTCAATTCTAGGCTCAGATTTCTGGAATTTGTTTTGTTTTAATTTATCTGCCCTTTTGTTTTGTTTCTTTATAATCCTACTATCAAGGATTTGTCTTTTTCTTCTGACTTACTTCATTTGGCATCATTTCTCTCAGATATTAAAAATAAAAAGATAAAATCTTGCCATTTTCAACAACAGAGAAAGACATGTTCTCTTCTAAAGGTTCTAATTTCCAAGTCCATTGTTTCTATCATTTCCCAGTATCTATTTCTCTGAATCGCCCCACTCTTTGATGCCTATCTTCTCAAGGGTGTCTCTTTCCTATATTTTCAGTATTCATTGATTTTATACATTTCTACAACACTTTTGTGCCTATGGTCTTTATCTTACAAATCTAAGCTTTACTCAGTCATTCTACAAATACTTTTAAAGTGTCCATCATGTCCCAGTTGCACTCAACTTAAACTGGATTGTTTCTTCTATTTAGAAGAACATCAAGGGTAGACATTTAGTGATATAAACTTGCTTTTAAATCCCTTATAGCATTTAGCATAGTAAAGGATATAAAGTGAGAATTTAGTAAAAATATTTGACTTAAGAAAAAGACAAATGGAATTACAAGAAGATAAAATTGAGATAAGTATTACAAATATTTTTGCTTTGTATGTTGAAAGCCTATAAGTAACATAAGCAGTAAATTTCTTGGCTAAATTGTACATTATTTTCTGAAGTAGAGCCATAGCATTTGGTAGAGTAAGGATGGAGGTTAGAGTAAATTTTTCAGTCAGAGTAAAATTTTCAGAATCATAAAAACAACACAAGAGTTAATAAATAATAGGAGAATAAACCAATAAGATGCATAAGATTTGGTAGGCAAAGTAGACAGATAACATTTAAATGAGGGAAAATGAAAAATCTATATAATCACAAAATGCAATGGAAACAACTGGCTCTCTTCTTGGAATTCAGAGGATGGTTTCATAAAAGGAAATATAATATTTGAACTCAGTGTTAAAGAACAAATAGTACTGAATATAGTAGTATAATTTCTAGCTCAAGGAAGTTGCCTGCATAATCCAAAAGAGAATCCAAAGAGCAGGTGCATTTAAGAAAAGTTCATTTCCAAGCTTCCTAAACTCTTCCATCTTTCCGTAAGCAAAGATCAATGCTCAGTTATGTTTTAGACTGTAGCCTGTTTTTTTTATAGGAACTAAATCTAAGAAGCAATGAACTTAAAAAAATCAACTCAATATATTGAAACTTTAAAGACATAAAAATATACCATGATTTAAGCTTGAGCTTTGTATCTATTTCTTCATTTTATACTGAGTGTAATTAAATCATAATAATAACATAAAATTTTCACTTTTCAAAGTCTTTTGAGAAACTGCTGTATAGCCAGTTCAGAAGAGCTTATGGAGATATTTAGAGCTTTTAAAATATAATGTACTACTTTCCAAATTCAGAACTTTATACTTTTAAAATATTAAAATAGTTGAATTTTATCACACTGATAGCTTAACACTGAAATAACTGATTTAGATAATATTCTCCCTCAAAATTATGCATTTACCTGCACTGTGATAAAACTGAAAATACACTATACTAGATATCCATTGTACTAGTGCTTTGGGGAAATTGCTTAAAATGAGAAATATTTCCTAAGACAAAAACTGTAGCTTCTTGCTAGATTTTTATTTAACTTAATTTCTATGGGAAACAAAGGTTGGGAAGTGACTATGTTAAACTCGAACTACAGCACCTTGAATTCTTTAAATTATGATAAGAATGTGAAGATAGAAGAGAAAGATAATCACGTTTATATATCAGTAGAGTGTGACTCCTATTTGTAAACCCCAAAGGAAGTTGTAAGAGTCTAATCATTTTACCCGAGAGTTAAATGCAAGAAAACCAAAGATAGATTGAGAAAGCTTTGGAAACACTGAAAATAATCCAAGCGGTCACATTCCTCTAGGAAAAAAATTCTTCAAAGTAGAATGTAAAAGAAAACATGTTAAGTTTTGTAATTTCCTCTACTTTTACATTTTCTCCATGAAAATTCTCCATTTTCTTAGTCATAGGATTTTCCGAAGGAGTCAGTGCTGCCAAGAGAGGAAGAAGAAAGCACATCACCTGTGCTCTCTGCTTCACATCCCCTACCTGGCTCCTTGCTTATTACCCACCTTTACTTCAATGTCTTACCAGTAAGTAGACAGGGGAAAGCTTGAAAAAAGCGAAGTTGTTGTACCCCAAGGGCCACTGATCCCACTTAACACGACGTGAAAATGTCTCTCCTACCCACTGCTGCAAGAATGAGTTATCTGGGAACAGTCCCTGCTCAGGCACTGCTCGAACGATCGGAATCAATACAGCTGTCAGGAGCAATTGAGAGAAGTCGCTTCCTACCCACATTCTCTGTGTTCACAGAGGTGGTTATGTCCACCTGGGCTCATCTATTTTCATCTTAACAATATTTGAACATTATCCCTTAAGAAATTAGGTAAGTAAAAGAAGTCCAAGAGGTTACACCATAATTAAACTATACATTATTGATGTTGATGATTGTAATAAGCACAACAACCATGATTTTCATTTCATGATCCTTCCCAAATCAATGGGGCTTTAAATCTTTTGTGGCTGAGGATATATTTCAGTAATAATACTGGTTGTTTCTTTTGTGTCACCTCTCTTGCCCTCTCTGGTGATCTAATGAAATAGAAAAGCCTTCAGAAATGGACAGCCTAAGGGGTTTTATTTGACATATTATGTTCATTTAAATTCAGAATGTACTTTCTAAAGAGCAAAAATGCTTCTCCCCAACCAAAATTAATTAATGATGGAGATGTTTTCTTTGGATATTTTTTCCTTTAATTGGTTGAAAAATATCCCTTTCCTACTCTTTGGACTGTGTTCTTTTGCCATGTTGTGTGTGCACTGAAGTTCTAGCCTCACAGTCTTTTATTGCATCATCCTAAGCTGGCTGAATGACCGGTTTGCTCTCTGTGGTCTAAAGCCCTAAATAGTCTCTCACATCTCTGTTGATGCCAGAGTTTCAACAGTCTCTGCTTTCTACCCTGCGCACATCATGAATAGATTCTTGTCCTGCTGTCATTATTTTGAGTGTGAATTAGAATAATGCCTATGATATTTTTTAGGGCCTCCTATAAATATGCCAGATACAGTGATGAGTACTTGACACACATTATCTAGTGTAATCTTCAAAAAATAAAAATGTATGAAAAAGATACTAATATAAGCCTCTTTCAGAGATGAGAAAACAAGATCAAAGAGAACTTTTATATTGAATACCGTTACAGAACTAATACATGACTCAAATCTATTTGACACCAAAGTCTAAACTTTTGTCGATTAATCTCAGGAAATACTTCCTAGGAAAAATAAAGTTGGGAAAATATATATCTTTTTTCTCTCATCATGCTCTGATCTCTTTGAAACACTTTCCAACATATTCCATATCTAAGAAATAACATTCTGCTTAAAAAGCAAAAATATAGCTTTCAGAAAAATTGCTAATATTGACTAGTTTGTTTTATCTTTATATTTTCTCATGTGTATTTATATATACACCATTTTAAAATATTTTATCTTTTTCCATTAGTGCTACTGATGTTACATACTCTACTTTTTTTCAAAGGAACATAATTGTGTTTTTCACAAATAAAGCTATAGAAGATCCATTTTAAAGTTTAGGCTGTTTAAGCTACATGGAAAAATAATTAATTACCAATTTAATTTTTATATACTTACTCTAGCATTTGATTCCAGAATATAAGAATTACACTAAGTCATTTGTTGAATTTCAGAAACCACTCCCTGTAAAGATATACCTCAAAGTAGTGATTGACACCAGGAGGCAATTCTATCCAAGAGATATTCAACAATATTTGGCATCCTGGTTACCTTAAGTTGGTGAGGGTAAAAGGGAATAAGAATAGAAGGGGGGGAAGAGGCTACTGGCATCTAGTGGGTATAAACTGGGATCCTATTAAGCATCCAACAAGATAGTCACTGCAACAAAAAGTTAGAATGTCAATGGTGCCATAAGTAAGAAAACCTGAACTAAACTTATGGAAGGAACTGGAATAGAGTAGAATGCATTTTCTCTGAAATAAATTAAATAGATCCATAAGAGAAGGAAGAATGATGATGTTGAGTACATTTGCTTAATTTATGCTTCAAAATCTGTTAATCAAATAATTTACTCATCTTGTTCTAAGAATAAGAGACTATGCTAAGAAGGCCAAAAATAGGTCACACAGATTACTGTCCTTTAATGGAGAGACACACAGTAAAAAGAAAGGAGATTGCCTGCTCTTACACCTACTTAAATAATGTGATTTATTCACATTTTATAAATCAATTCTTATGGCATAGCATCAAGATAATTTGAATGTTTGACTTCATAGTATGCATTTGTTTAACTCATGCTCAGAACAATGAACCCGACAATTTGTGTTTAAGTTATCACAAAAGGAAAGCAATAGACATTTTTACCTAAACTATTTTTAGGCTCTACTTAAGTACAAACATAGATTCTTCTTAGATATAAAAATATATATTTGCTTTATTGATTAAGCAGTTCAAATTGGATTTGTCTACTTCCCACAATGTCCCAGAATTACTTAACTTGCCCTAGTGTTAAACTGAAATAAGAGGAGGTGAGGGAAATATTAGCAATCCTTTTCATCACAACAAAGATTGTGGTTCCACTTCTAGAGCAAAACTAAATATGAATTTCAAAAGATCCCCCTAAATTTACTTTTTTTTTTCACTCTTAATGCTATTTTCTAAAATATGACTCTTTGCCCCTGTGTTTTCTTCCTTTTTTGATCCTAAAGAGAGGTTTTACTCTGAAGGTTTTATTCTATAGTAAGATACCAAGCAGATTTCCACTCTCTATTGGTTTGATCTCTCTGTAAAATAATCTTAAGGTTCAGTTAAAACTATTAAAGTGATTGCCTGTTTTCCCTGACACCACCAGGTCATTTATATATACATATATCCCAGTTTTAAAAGAAACAAGAATAACAGCATATTTCTCCTTTTAAAGTAAAATAACAGATATAATACATAATAAGAAACAACAAACACAATAACAAAAAGAAAAGGGGTACATTCCTCAGCAAAGGCAATTAATGATAATAATAATAATAATAATAATAATAATGATAATAATAATATTGTGATCATTTATTATCTATTGATGGGGAAATATTCTGAAAAATGTGTCATTAGGTGACCTTATGATTGTATGAATGTCATAGAACATAATTATAGAAACCTAGGTGGTATAGTCTATTGCACAGCTAGATTATAAGCAATCACTTATTGGGATCACATCATGTACATGGTTTGAGATTGATCAAAATGTCATTAAGCAGTGCATGACAGAACTTAACATTGATTAAACATTTACCAAGAACCAGATCCATTTAGACCAAATTGGATGCATTAAGTCATTTTTATACACATACTACCTTCATGAATAAAATTCTGTAATTGTTCTATTACATAGATTAAAAAAAAAATATATATATACAATGTCAGCATACGGTTTCATAGACTGGGATTTACAATCAAGATGGTTGTTCCACACTCTTACCATTTAACCACTATCATCTTAAGCACTATATGAAAAAGCAAGAATAGTAATATTTCTGAAATTCATTGGTTCCTAGATGTAATAAAACCATAAGTATGATGAGTTTAAATAATTCAAAAATTGTACTTATCTGTGCTATATATATTAACTGCATATATATATATATTCTATAAAATCCTTTTCTAACTTAATGTAAATTACATTTCCTGCATGAGAGGAAACAATATTAAATTACTCCAAGATAATCTACCTAAACAATACTAAGCAAATGGAGAGGTCACAAATATTAAGCAAATGGAGAGGTCACTGATTTAGAAATATGTAGAGAAGAGGAAACTATCTCAGAAAGATGAAGTTATAAATGTTGACTCTCAAATACATTGCATGTACATTTTAGACAGTTTGCAAACAATTTTACTTGCCATAAAAGTAGAAATCTTTATTCAAAAATGAACCACAAACTATGTAGTTTTAAAAGATTCATACCTTCTTCACTACTAGCAAAATGGTAGACTCAGTAAGAAGGTCTTACCAATCATGGTCCAACATCTCTTGAAGTCACAATGATTTATTGAGGATAACATGGAGTGCAGTAGGACCAGTGGTTGTTCTCTTTGTAATTTTTGTTGGTGTCATCTGAGAAAAGTGAATGACACAAGTAGCAGGTAGATTCCAAGTGACTGAAATAATCTTTGTCAAGAAAACAAAGCTAAAAATAACTTATGGGACTACAGCAAACTCAAAGCTTCTGGAAAGAAAAAATACGTTATCATTAAAACAAAAAGACAACCTACTGAATGGGAGAAAATATTTGCACACCAGACATGTGATAAGGGGCCAATATTCATAAAAATTAACAAAATGAATGAAATAATCTAATAAAAATGGGCAGAAAGGCTAACTAAACATTTCTCTGAAGAAGGCATATTTAT
This sequence comes from Uropsilus gracilis, assembly GCA_004024945.1. Lineage (NCBI taxonomy): Eukaryota > Metazoa > Chordata > Mammalia > Eulipotyphla > Talpidae > Uropsilus > Uropsilus gracilis. Next base: position 29,367 of record PVHY01009891.1, read on the forward strand.
GATCAACAGGCTCATGAAAAAATTTTCATTACCATTTATGGTCAGGGAAGTGTGACTCAAAAGCACAGTAAAAGAACACTTCAATTCCTTGACAATGTCTCATATCAAAAATGAAAATAAAACAAGCAAACAAAATGGAATAAAAAGTGTTGGCAAGGGTGTGGGGGAAAGGGAACCCTTATACACTGTTGGTGGGAATACAAACTGGTGCAGTCTCTATGGAAAACAGTATTGAAGTTCCCTCAAAATATTCAAAATAGATCTGTCATATGACTCAAGCATATACTTGAAAAATGCCAAAAAAAACCAACCACTAATTCAAAGGAATATATCATTTTCTATGTTTTTTAAAGAACTATTTACAATAGACACAATGTAGAAACAACTTAAGTGAACAACAGAAGAACAAGTTAAGAAGATATAGTCTACATGCATGATGGAATACAACTCAGTCATGGAATAAAGATAAACTCATAAACTCATGACGTCTGCAACAACATGAATAGAATTGTAAGTGATTATGTTAAATCAGTAAGTGAAGAAGGAAGAAAACAAATAATGGATGATTTTTACTCTTATGTAGAACAGAGAGAAACTAAATAAATGTATCTGATAGGACTTAACCAAAACAAACCTTAGATGTATGACTGCTAGTGAAAGTCTACAAGAGGTGGAAGAAGGATGGGGATGGAAACAAAAATGGAGGACAATGATTTATGGTAAGGACTGTGGGTGATTTGCTGGTTGGTGTGCTGTGGCAACATATATCTGAGGGAATATAAACCTCTTCACCTAATAATGTACAGTTTTGTAAACTAATGGTGCATCAAAGATAAAAATTAAGTCAATAAATCAAAAAGCAAAAATATGAAAAATAAAGCTGAAATTGCAATATTAAATAATAAATTGTTTCTGTCATCACGTTAAAGACTATCACTGTCATTTTCAACAATCAAAGAAAACTAATCACTTAAACATTATACTAAAATATGCACTAAGTTAATTTACATTACAAAAACCAAAATAATTATTTAAAAAAAAAAACATTTAATTTGAATTGTACTTGTGACTTGCAATCAAGAGTTCTAAAACATAAGATGTTGGTATGGCACAAATATGACAATATTGCCATCTCCCACGCTCCCTGACTCAACTGCAGGTGGAGTTGTAACCACAGTGTCCATATGCTGCACACAAAATCCAGACTATTGATTTGCTAAAACCTCCCACTGAAAGGCTGGCTCTCCCAATTATAACTTAGTTATCACTTTCTATCCTTCCCAAATGATCAGTGCAAATTCTCCATTTTTTCCATGGTGACTCAACTCCAGATTTACATGCTTCCTCTTGTCATGCTTAATCATTGATAGTTCCTTTAATAATAAATTCAATGTTTTATTGAACTTTTTGTTACAATTACCTTTATCACTTAAGTCTGTTCATTCTAATCAGCTGAATTATAACTTCACATTACTCTGTTCTTTTAGATGTTCATATTGGTCATCCTGTTGCACAGTTCTGTTCCCAAAATTTAAACAGGAACTTTGATAATGACCTCTGGCAATTATTTTGTTTTAAATTATACTTGACTTCACTCTTAATTTTCAAATTTCTATTGAGTGTTTAATTATTATTATCACTCTGACCATATTATTCCTTTTGGATTTTACCGCATCAATCATTAATTATTTCATTGTATATTTTAGCCTTATTGATGAAAAAAATTCAGTTAATAATCATCCTATTACTTGACACAATGTTCCCCCCTCACCTACTAAATACCATTCTCATTAAATTTTACTGATTTTACTCTTACTTCCCAATATCTACTTTATCACTTCCATATGCATTGACTGTACCCCTCACCTCTCTTTTAGATCCTGACCTCCCCCCATTGTTTTCTGACATATACATTTATCTATTTATTTATTTATTTGTTTGTTTGTCTATCTATCTATCTATCTATCTATCTACCTATCTATCTATCTATCTATCTATCTATCTATCTATCTATCTATCTATCTATCTATCTATCTATCTATCTATCTATCTATCTATCTATCTATCTATCTATCTATCTATCTATCTATCTATCTATCTATCTATCTATCTATCTATCTATCTATCTATCTATCTATCTATCTATTTATTTTTTTGAGACTAGGCCTCGCTATTTTTGCCCGTGGAACCACCCGCTCTCGTTGCCCAGGGTACCACGGACTCAAGCCATCCCCAGCCTCAGCTTCCCAGGTAGCTGGGATTACAGGCACACACCACCACGCCCAGCTATTTTTTTGGAACTAGGTCTCGCTACGGCCCCAGGCGGGACTCGAACCGTGATCCCTAGCCCCAGCCGCTTCATAGGCTGAAGCTTACAAGCACGAGCCACCGTGCCCGGCCCCTCATTATATTCTGATCTTCACATTTTTGTTGTTTTAAATTGAAATTCTCTGACATAATGTCTTGTTTAAGACCTGTGAATCACTTCCAATTCTAGAAAGGAAAAAAAATATATAGTCAAGGGACTTCAGATCTCACCCCATATTCTACTTTTTTGTTTCCTCACACTGCACATTACTTGATTTGTAAGGTTCAAACTCTTTTCATTCTTTGTGTTATGCAAAAACAAACACACAAACACTACATGGAAACTCTGTATTCATAATCATGTAGATGTGTAAGTGTATCTTGATGTTATAGTTCATGGTCAGCCCCAAGCTGAACTAAGGTTATTATGTATTTGAAACTGACTCTCCTAACACAATCTGAGCACAAATTTAAAAGATTGAAAGTAAGCCTAACATTTTGCAAATGAAAAAGTAAGCCATACTTACTTACAAAAAGTAATCCCCAAGTTATCCCCAATTTCTAGTCTTGACTTCTTAGAATTAATTTCTTTAGTGGAAAATCACCCCAAAAGCAATTTAGCTCCACAATTACTTTTAATTAATTCACCTGATTTTCATTGAATATCTATATTTTGTTAGTAGCTAATTAGAAATATATGAGTGAAGAAAACTCTATCTTCAAATATTTTGCAGTCCAGAATGGCAGAGAATATGCTATGGCACAGTATGATAAAAGATGTTCAAAAGGAGGTGCTAGATACTAAGGTAGCACTCTGAAGGGCTATTTATGCAGGCTAATGAATGTGAGAAAGTTTTTCTCATTTGGTGAAGCTTGACATGAGTCTGAAAATATGAATGTTTAAACAAGTTGGAGAGATACATTGCAAGCAGAAAAATGATCAAAGGATGAATTTGGGGAAATATAACTCATGTTGTTTGACTTTATGATGCTGAATATTTTAAGGAATATTTAGAGATGAGACTGTAGATGTGGGCAGAGAAAAATCATAAAGAGTCTTGTGAGCCATGAAAGAAGCATGAATTTTGCCAGGAAAGCAGTAGGAAGGTTTTCAATACAAACAGTAATTTGAGATTTATCTTCTAAAATAATAATTGTGGAAAATTTGAGAATGTATTAGAAGTTCAACATTATGAAGAGAAGGGGGTTGGTCTTATCAATTAGGTGAAATTCCACTGAAATGTTTCCAAATAGAAACATTTGCTCCCATAGCTCCTATGTGCTCCCCTATTACACAATTTTCTATAAAGTCATTTTCTTCTGTTTATATAAGTAGCTATTATAATTCTGAGAATTTAGTAAATTTAACAATTACTCCAGAAGTTGGTGTGTGAATAAGATAAAAACTCAATCTATGAGAGAGCTGTAAGGATTTCTAACAGCAATTGATATGTTACTAATTTAACTTTCAGATGATGCTAATTTACACTAAAATTTATCTTTTATCTATAAAAGTAATGTAACTCTGGAAAAACTTTTCTATCTACTCACTGTTCTCAGTGAAACAAAGCCAATTATTTGAAGGAGCTTGGAACTAAGAAATGATGAGTCATTCTTTCTGCAGATTTTACTCTGTATAAATAAGATATGTAGAGTGACTTTTTGTTCCATGAAGATGAGCAAATGTTAGGTGAATACATATTTTTTGATAAGAAAGGATTAAAGCATCAAGGTAAAACTATCATAGATGATGCCAAAAGATTTTCCAGTGAATTGGTTAGGGAAAAAGTTATTATTGTACTATATATATATATATATATATATATATATATATATATATATATATATACCTCAAAGGTATGGTAGAAAATATAGAAGCTGTTTGTTTTTAAACATTCTTATTTTTGTTATATTAACTTAATAAAAATCTTTCCACTAATTTATTCAATCTATCATAGTTAATTTAAATAGCACATAAAATTTTAGACAGATGTTATATCATAAATACCCAAAGTATAAATATCAAAATTATGCTTACAAGTACAGAAACTATCTATTTTTATTTAAGTAATTTGCACATTTCTGGGATGCTTTTACAAATAATTCTCAACTATCAGAAAGCAGAAGCGTGGATTATCCAAAACTATGAATAATCCAGAAAGCATCTGTGTCTGATTTGGGTATGTACATTTTTGGAAACAGAGCCACATTATTAATTGTATGTTGCTTAAGCAAAATCTCAAATTAATTTACACCCTTCATGTAACTAGGAAATGCTTTAACCATCTGAACTGGTTTCACAGTTAGTGAAACACTCATTTAGCTTGGGGAGAAAGAAAAAAAAAAAAAAAAAAAACTGGTACACAGCTAATAGATATACCAGTACTTTTCATTGTACTAGAATCACTCTGATTTTCTTGATTTTGGTCAGATATTTACTTACAGACATCTAGATAATTCACTTTTTCTGTATTATTTTTACTTAAACCAAGAATGTATAAAATGATCATTGGTAGCAATTTGTTGAAACTGTTTTCATCATTAAACAAAAATGTTACATTTCTTGTGTAAAAACTGAAAGGTATCTATTAACCTGTGGTGTTCAATGATAACAAGAATTTACTCAACATGCAATTCAATAATTATTTTGAATGAATACAGATTAATTCCTTTTTTCTTATCTTATAAAAATCATTAACAGTGTGCTGTCTTGTATGAAGGATTTTATTGAGGTCTGAGAATACAGTATTGGCTAAAATAGACCATTTACTCCTATACAGTTTGCCTTCTAAAGGTAAATTTGTTTAAATGAACTAAAGTAACTTTGGAAACAATTTTAGATATGGTAAATATGTCATAGCTGGTTTATTTACATTTTGCTATCAATTATTTATTTTATCTTAGAACAAATTATATATGCATCTATTAGAATAGATGAAGATATAGTTTGTGGGGATGGGAGTTAGATGTAGACAAAGATCATACAGAGAGTTAGTGAGGATTTCACATTAAGGTACAGAGAACAGAGTATGATATGTCATTCTTAGTTATCTATATAAGCAGTTCTTTGTAGAAGCTGGTCCATAATAATAGGGATAAGGGATGGTTTTTAGTATATCTATTTAAAGTGTGGCAGTAGAAAATCCATGAAGAAAATGAATATAAAAGATAAATGGGGAATAGTAGCATTCTGATTATACTATTGAATACAGTTAGCAGCCTCAGTAATTTAAAGACAGAAGCTCTCCAAAGAAAATGGAATTCACCAACATGAGGCATTTAAATAGAGTCTGAGGAACAGGGATCTGGTACTCTAGTCTATCATTCACACTGGAAACAGATAGAGCTAGGAGATCCATAAACAGGCAATCCAGATTCAAGAGGGAAAGTGGTTTACCCCTGGAATAAAGCATTCCAAAAGTGACTGACACTGATATAAAGAAGTGGGTTATCAGGGGGTGAGTATTTACAAATTGACGGTAAGCATACCAACCTGTCCTTAGGACATTACCAAGTAAGGACTTCAACATTTTGATGAGGTGGTTTTACTATTTCACCCTTCATAAAATAAGAAAGTAGCTATTCTGGGAAAATCTAAATATTTTTAAAGTATTAATAACTAGATATTTAAATTTATATGTAAGGAGGAGATGCATGATCCAAGCTTGTGTACATCCAAAGAAGTTATACTAGCTCAGACTGTTCCAAAGAGTGTGCATTGAAAAGGACAGGTCGATTATATATAAGTTTCTGTCAGTATTCATCTCAACCTAAAAATGGGGTAAGCATTAGGGTATTGGTAGATTTATTATGTTTGTTGTTTCTAAGTTCATATCTGTCATCTATACAATTGACACATATGAAAATGATAAAGATGGTCACCATTGTATTATAGGTAATAAATAATCAATGATACAATTTCCTTCCATCTTTTTTTCAAACTCCTTCCTTCTTTACCAGTTTCCTCCTTTCATTCATCATCATAACTAACACTTATTCAAATATTTAAGCCTTGTATCTATCATTCAACTTCAATGGAGAAAATATTATATTTTTGTTATTTTAATTAGAAATGAATTTAATGCAGAAGATTTAAAACTTCCTTGAAAGACACAGAGGTGCATTGCCAGGAGAAATCATTCTACTAATGATGTGAAGTGGCAACATCTAGCTTCCAAATGCAAATTAAAAACACACAAAGCTCTCTTTTTGAAAATACAGCCACCACAACTAGCTGAAGGGCTTCTCAGTGTCCAGAAAGCAAGAAACAAAATGATGGGATGATGCTTGTTCAGTACACGTATGATCTTGTTTGCAGTAAGAAGAGACAGAAACATTTTTTGCCTCATTTCTGCTTCTGACTGATACATATGCCACTAATTATTTGCATGCAAAAGTTATCTGTAGAAAATGCAAAAAAAAAAAAAAAGTTTATCTGCAGCTATTGAAAATTTTCAAATAGGATGAAATTGAATTGGGGCTTGGGAGAGCCAAATCAAATGTTTATGACAAGTTGGTAGAGTGATTTACATTGATTTTTTCTGTTTTTATACCAGTTCTTCAATGTTATCCATGCCTTTTATTGAATTTATAGCAAATATCCTGCTTACCTCTTCCTGGACCCAGCAAAATATCCTTTGTATCTCTTTGCATTAGTACATTAGCTGTTTTGTTTTTCCATAATATTGCTGTCATATGCTATATCATTAACACAACTTTTAGAACAGCTTACAGTTTAGGGAAGAAATACACAAGGTAAAATCAGATGTACATAAACAATGACTCCTTTACTGTGGGTTTAGAGATAACCATCATTATTTCAGCAGAACATTTGTTGTAAAAAGTGTTACTTCTATAATTCACTTGTCTAATTAAAATGTGTAATTATTGAAGATCTATCTCATCTAAGGTGGACTATAAAGTGTCTTCAATTTTACGCTTGCTCCTAAATTGGTTTGTGTTTTTTTAATTAAAAGATGACATTTTATACGAAAGGCAAATTTTAATGTGTTTATCTTCAAGTTTGTGTTCTGCTGGTTTTAAACGAGCTAGCAAAAATGGAATAAAAAGAATGATTTTTAAAAATTCAGCAGAAAAGAAACACTTGCATTTGTGGAACAAGTAATAATAATTAAAAAAAAATTCTCAGGTCTTTTTTGTGGTGGCTCCACTGAGAGTATGTAACCTTGACTACCAAGCGTGTTATCAACATTCTGCAGTCATGATGTAAACTTCACACACATGTGCATTTGATACACACCTTATGGTACTATGAACAGGCACCTAACTTTGTGTTTGCTTTGTCTGTGAATAATATAATGACTGAGAAGGGCATCAGGGTCAGGGCAGGGAAGGGCTGGTGGTGGTGGTAGTGGTGGTGGTGGTGGTGGTACTGCTTCTGTTACTGCTGCTGCTCTGGAAAGTATATGGAGGAATCAAGGGGGCCTGAAAGAGTAAAGGACCTGCTGCCAATTGGCTTGGCCTAGTGACAGATGCTATTCCTGCTGCCTGTGTAACTTGGCTCCTGCTGCTGCAAGATGGATGTATTGTTAGACCTGCCCTGGGCACTCTGTCTCTCCTCCTCTTTGCCAGTATCCAAAAAGAACCTGACTGGCCTTGAGAACCTGGTCCGGGCATTATAAATATGACAGTTCACTTATCCAGTCCTCTTTGCTAGAGTTTTAATTCCCCTGTATGTTTTAAATTAAAAAGATTGATATTGTCCTTTTTTAGCATAAAGGAATAAACTTAATTTCAAAATAATAAATAAGATTATACTCATCCTAACTGTAATTCTAAAAGAACTTCCTCTTAATCATTTAAGCTAAAAATGAAATTATTCTTCCATAACATTATTTTGCTAAATTTGACACCTGTATCAAATGTCACAATGCTTTTCTTGATTGCTGTCCCTAACTTTAAAAAAAAAAATAGTTTTTTGTAATTGATAATTTACTCAAGTATCTGCATCCCTTCATGTCCTGTTATCAGAGACTATGAAGCTGTGCTGTCCCTTGGTTCCAAATGCTGGACCCAAGAGCCTCATGTTGTGTTTACTGCATGAACAACAACTTAATTAAGTGTTACTTGAGAAACATCGGCAGAGCTTTGTTTCTGGTATTGCACTCAGGCATGTATCACATTGTTCTGACACATGTATTGGGAGATTTGCTTTGTAGTTAGTCATGTTCCTGGAACTCTGCTAGTAAAGACAGAAGAAAAGAAAAATTCTATTGGTAGATCAGGGAAAGTGGCATCAGATGAAAAAAAAAATGACTAGAAAAGACCAGGTCAATAGATATTTCCTTTGAGACATTCAGTAAAATCAAATTTCCTTTTATTGATATTTAACTTCTTAAAAGAAATTATTTTATCACTTTGCAAAGATTAATAAAACCAAATGTACAGATTTCTCCCTTTCATATTTCCATATGTATTTTCTAAGAAACACATTTTACATACCTAAACAAATTTGGTATTTTAATTTTAAAATATTACTTAATTGGAATAAAACATCTCCTGAGGATTACTTTTCTTCTCTAAAACAGGAAGGGTTTAGGAAAGGATGATAATGCATGAATACATTTTCACATTCTCTTCTATAAAGAAGTAAACAAGTACTTTTCCTTTCTAATGTGCTATGAAAAAACACCTGAAACTTAGACAAAATAAGTGTTCCAGCCTCAAAGCATTAGAATGTTTAAATCCATTACAACTGATGTCAAGTTGGAGATTATGAAATTAATATAAGTTCCAAAAAGATCCAAAAATTGAAAAAAAAGGGAACAGCCAGCTTAAAAAAAAAAGTGATTTCTTCAAAGGCAGAGCTTGACCTGGAATCCTAGACAAGATGGCCCAAATGATCAGTGAAGAAAGTTTCCCAGAGGGAACACAGAACAATAAAGATCTATGAGTTAAAGAAAGGAAACTAATTATTTTCAAAAGCTTTCTCATGTTCCTTTTATCTCAGTAATAGTTCAATTCAAGTCTAGTGATAAATGGCACTGACTAAATACAGTCCAACCAGACTTTGTTTATCTCAAAGGTATGTTAATGTAAGGCCCTCAAATCTTAAGCTGCCTAACTTAGTCTATTTAAAAGCCCATTAAAGAGAAAACTATATAGTGGCTCCATATTTCAACCGTTGTGTATGATTCAGTAATCATCAAATATATTCTGAGACTTCACTGTATTTAAGAAAGTATTACATTAAGATTTTGTTTTCAAAATGATGTTATCTGCATACATTTTTAAGAATGTTGGTATGTATCTTAAAGCCTCTTATTTCTTTGTGAGTGCATTGCTCAAAAAACACATTTTAAATTAGCTTTAATTCATAACTTCCAAGATCAGCACTACCCTGACTACTACGTGACAATGTCTTTTCAAAAAAGGAATCAAAGAAGAGTAGCACAAGAAAGTTTTTCACAAATGTATCAGAAACTGGCCAAAAAATAAGCAAAGTTTGAAAAGACACACATCCTAGTAACCATGAGTGAAAGTAAATTGTACAAAATTCCCTCCAAACTGGCAGCGATCCTAGAGAGTTGGTTCAAATTACATTTACTGTTCCAAGGGATATATCCACATATTAGATAAATTCTCCAAAAGCAAAGAAAATATAAGAGGTTGATGTTTTCATTTTACAAAGCTAGAGCATCTATAGTACTGCACTAATGATACAAGGTAATGGTGCAGTGAAAATTGAATAGGTACTAAAATATCCTGGTGGGCGGGTCTGAGAGAACTGGGAGAGAAGATGGGAAGCGGAATAGAGGGTGGAGATAAAAGGAGAAAGCAAAAGGAAAGGAAGGGAGGAGACAAGAATGGCGGACTGAGAGAATAGGGCCACATGGCCTGGCCAGGAAAAGCCCCCTGGAAGAGTGAGCTGGAGCTCCTCAGCTATGGTAATCAGCAGAAGAGTAGCCGGTGTGGAGAGTGTGGCACTGCAGCAAGGCGGCATAGTGAGCTGGTACCTGGAAATGGCCAGGGATTTGGAAAGCTGATTTGTGCATCAGCAATTGTGGAAAAGTTTGAAGCACCTTAGAGAAACAGAGCAGCACGGAACACTGGCGGAGAAGAAGCTAAGAGAAGACACTGGAAAAAGACTAGATGTTGCACTGTGCCCGCCTCAGTTTTGGAGGGGCAAAGGGGCACCACCTTGGACATGTGTTTGGGATATTTGGTCTAAATGGTGATTAGGGTAAGATAACTGGCTACTTGTAGAATTAAAGGACTTTTTGTTTTCCTGGCTTAATTTCCCTTATTAATAAACCCTGTTGAACTGCACTTGATGGCAACTGCTACACGCGGGTGTGAAGGATCTGGTAAGAAAGCTGGGCAGCAGAAGCTGCATTTTAAAAGTTTTGTTTCTTTTTTCCTATTGCTTGCTTCTGCCCCTCTTGACACAACAAGAAGTGACACCCTTCATTGTCTTGCTTCATTTCCTTGTTGACTTCATCTGAGTTATAGTTTTACACCTCAGCAGAAATAGGTATTCCAAATTTGATGCTTTATTTTTTTCCCAGTATCAGAGTCACTTTTTTTTTTTTTTTTTTTTGAGACTAGGTCTCTTGCTATTTTTGCCCATGGAACCGCAGGCTCTCGTTGCCCGGGGTACCACAGACTAAAGCAATCCCCAATCTCAGCTTCCCAGGTTCAGAGTCACTTTCAGTTGTGGTTCTTCAGAGTCAGCAAGATCAGACGGTCAGTAGTCCCTCCTCAGAGGACTCACTAAATCTGAGGTATAAACAATCCTCATGTGTATGTGCCAATCCCATTTCTGTAGGGGCCTTCTTACTATAGTCTAAGTTCTGATAACACCTCCTCTTACTCTCCTAATGCTTTCTTAGCTGATTTCTGCTAGCTCTTTTAGACTTCTCTCTCATGCTCTTTCTTTTCTTGAAATATCATTGGTTTATATCATGTTAGCATTTTGGAAGTATAAGATCTCCCCCTCCAGGTATAGTCAACATAGTGCAACTACCACTAACATGCCCACTGTCCTCCACCATAATCCAAGGGCTGCTGTCTCCCCATCTTGCTCTAACCCACCCCCCTAGTGAATTTGTACATTAATATTTTAAAGTAGCTTCAGAAATAGTATATAATTTATTTATAAAATCATAAGTATTAAGTGAGAAAAAGATAATCCCATGATTACAAGTGAAATTATTTTTAATATATTACTCTGAAGGGTTAGTTCATAAGTGATTATCATTACTTACAAAATAATGTGTCATTTATAGCTTTTACGAGAACATGAATCTGTATCATTTTAATACTTTCTGAGGTATGAAAAAATTGAGAATAAATTCTTACCTTTAAAAAAATTCCTATACCTAAAAAATATTGTGATAATTCTTTACTGTTATGTCAGGATAGTTTAGATTAAGGTATGATAGCAAACAAACTCTCCGAGCTTTAAAACAACATAATTTCTTCTGTGTTGCACTGTCCAGTACAACTGCTCTTCACAAAATGAATATTTTACTATGATGGTACATACAACTCTAAGACCATGCAGCTAGTGAAATAACAAATTTAAGTGTTCATCAGTTATAATTAAAGATTCCCACCTATAATTGACAAACATAATTTCCTCTCAAATTTCATTTACTTCAGGAAATCTCATTGTCCCATCTCTCTTGAAGGATATAAGTGTAATTCACCTCTTTGGAGGGAAGAAGATGATCAGATTATCACTAAATAGGAATGATTTGAAAATATTTTAATATCAGTAACTAAAATTAGAAAATCATTAATATTGCTGCATAATTCACTCAACATATATGCAAACATTCATACACATACATCAGATGATGTCACTAAAATGTAGAATATAAAGTCACTAAATAGTGAGAGGAAGACAAGCTGAGAAGCAAACCACAAAACTGAAGTACCAATCCAACGAGAGGTTAAGTACCAAGTTTGGGAGAAGTAAGAACAAAGAGTGAAGGAAACAACGATGTATGGTGTTGGAACATGCATGAATCTATGGTAGCATTACTTGATGGGACTAGCCCAATTTTACGCAGGTTATTTTTTTAATAATAAAATTAATAAATGTTTCAAATATATTGTTTACTTTTGGGTACTTTCTCATATCAAGCCCAGGATATATTGGTTGAAGATGGAGTCACATAAAATGAAATTGATCCTCCGTACTTAACAAATTCTCTAGGTTCGCTACTGGAACAGAGATTATAATGAGATATCACCATACAAAATATGTGTGGTCATAGCTTGTCTTATAACAGACTAGGAAAGAGCTACATCTATTAAGCATTACAGTAGATTAAAATATTGCTTAAGAAATTGGAATATAAGGGAATTTTCAAGAGATAAATATTTTCAGAGTATATATATAGTGTTTTAGAAGAAACCTGAATAATTAGTGCTAAAAGTTATATATGATGCCTTTTATAGCTACATTTCTTTCTTGTCTTTCTTAAATTTATCATTTATTAGTCTAATTTTCCACTTCACTGTGAATATGGCCTCATATTTTTCAATTGACAAACCACTTTTCTCTTGCTCTTATAACCTGAAGAGATCCTTGGAGGCCATATATTATGTTGGATCCAGGAATAAAATCCCACCGGGTAACTCATGTTTATAAGTTCTAAAGTACACTTTATTAGCATATAAATTGAAAATAGCAACTTTGATCAGGTTGTTTAATGAAAAACACCTCTTAGTACAAGTGAAAAAACTATTTTCTTAATCTTGGTTGCTTAAAAAGCAACAACGAAAACTACTTATGTGATTACTGCAAAAAGTGACAGGAGACAGGAAATCAAACTGATGGCTGAACCAATCAACCTTTAGAAAAAAATCCTATGTCAAATTTGGGTGAGTAAATAACCAGATACATGTGTAGACAGAAATCCTTCCAATAATGTTCATAATGTCAAGGTCTCTTGGGCAATAAAGACTTCTCTGTGATGAAGTCCATTAACATCAACCTTATTAAACACAGCACACACAATTAGCTGTGGGTGACTACCTCCAGGTTTCTCTCTGGTGACAATGCAGCAGATCTTCATTTTTTTTTTTTTTTTCAATAAAGAATGGTATGACTTTTCTCAAACCTCCTAAGTTTCCCTTGGTGAAAAACATTCCTAGAAAACCTTGTTCTTGAGATCTAACATTATGTAAACACTTTTTCTTCTCCTACCTGACAATTTTAATCTGTTAGCAGATAACACAATTAAGAAATAAAGGACTATTCAAGGTTGTGATTGAGGACTATGATTTTATAATTATATCACAGAAATATGGCAAACTAAAAAATAATTACAAATTTATATATCACAGTGTACATATGTACATTTCTAATCACATATTAATTTTGACTGTAGAAATTAAATAACATACATCTAATTAAAAAGGCTATTCTATTATTATTTATGGTGGGGTGGAAAAGAAGAAATAAAAATCACATTATCTAATAAAAAGAGCTAGTCACTTTTTTTCTCAGAACTAGGGACTTCAAATTTGCTAAATTTTTTTTTTTTTATTCTACAGCAATGTCTTCCAAATGTTTACAATCCATTCATGTTTTGGGACAGTTATGCCTAGACATGTATATATTTTTATCAATACTTTATAAACTTATTATGATATCACAAAGCATGATATACTGGGCATTAAGAAACAAATGAGTTAGAGAGATGATCTTCTGGTTAATGGTGGATGGTAATTGGATATTTGGTAGTGGATATAATGTGATACAACATTTGCTGAAGTAAGAAACTGTATACCTGTACCTATAGTCATCACAATACAAAACTGAAGAAAATATTTATCATTGGAAATACTAATATTTTGAAAATACTCACAATAAAATTTATTTTAGGTAACATTATTTCATTATAAAAATGAATGTATAAAATACATAATGATTGGAGAAAAACCTGGATGTTGCAGTGATGTAATTTTATTGACTTGAGGATGACAATCATGTCTTTTGCCTGATTCTCATCTTCTCAAGTCCAACATTTCATTAAATTACTCCTTTTTAGTATTTCATATCCACTCTGAAATAAGAGTAAAATCTTATAAAGTAATTACTCAATTTATTGTCAAGACTATCATATCAGAATACTGAGTTCAAGTAGTAAATACTAAACACAATAATTGCATATAAAAGTAAAATAAGGCTGTTAATATTAATTTATGTTCTCACAGTCAAATTCTTCTCTGTCAATGAATTATATATGAATTCCTTTATATTTTCCAATTGGATCTTTACTTTTTAGGTAATACTTTCTTGAATGAACTGCATCCCTTCTAAGATTTAATGGAAATTTTTAAATAATTCCATTGAGGAAATACAGACTTGAACTGTTCATAACTTTCCAGTCCAGGATGTATTCTATTAAAATCAATGCATTGATTTTGTGGTTCTTAATCAGGGTTATATATCAAAACCATTATCATAGGAGAATTTTTGAACACAAAATGTCAAAGGTAATTCCAAAATGGGAATCATTTGTTGTAGACTTTTTATATCGGAAAAAGAAAGGAGGAACAGGAAAGAAAAGGGGGAACAGAGGCAAGGGAAGGCAATATGGACATTTCTACTTATGAACATAATGACTATGGTGGTGAATTATGGGTGATTTGGTGGTGGATGCACTATGGCAACAATACTTGATAGAGGTATCTAAATACTACCTCAGCTAAGAATAAATTAATTTTTATAAGGAATCAATTGAAATGCAAAGACCTAAGAATGACTAAAAAGATAAAACTTACATAAGTAAAATTTTAACCCTCATACTTAATTAGAGCAACATCAATTTTGGCAAACTTAGTGTGTGATCTTCATATATTGAGTCCATTAATTTCATTCCCTTATTTCTGTACATTTAAGGAACTGAATTATACCATATAAAATCCTCAGTTGAATAATAATTTTGAAGGTAAGTATGTCTACCAAAATCACTTTAAATAAACTAAGATTTTATGAAACTAAATTGTGATAGTAATAGCTTAAGACCCAATAAAGTTCTGGAGATATATATATATATGTCTATATCTATGTACATTGACAATTGGTCTTTGCATTTCTAAATCCAGGTGATATTTGCATTTTTAGAAATTTGGTGCTTGGACTATGATTCTATCCCAATAAGCACTGTAAGTTCCTAATACCCAAACAATCTAATTGGAAAGAATCATAAAATGAATGCAAAAATGAAAACAAGTAATAAAATTTTGTACAGTACTTTTAATTTTCCAGTTACTGACAAAACAATGAAGTATAATATGAATAAATTTATATGAATAAATTTAAATTTATATTTTTATGAATAAATAAGGACTAGATAAATTGAAAATTTTGATTATGGTGCCATTACAAACATTATTAAACTGATGAAAATTCATTTTCTTTATTTGGACAAATCTGGCAGTTATATTAAAATATGCACTGGGGAACATTTTCAAAGCATTTATGGTATCTTTTATGTTGCTACACATTCTGGTTTTGAGAGGGAGTATTGCCCTGGAGGAGAAATCCTTCAGAAAGAAGAAGAGAGGGAACACAAGGACTCAGGGAAAAAAAAAAAAAAAAGTTTGCAACTGCAGAGAATGATTAGTACAAGGAAAAGGAGGAGGAGACATCTGTTGGTGAAATGATTTTTAGAGATAATTAAGTGCATTCATCCAGAAATAACACATATTATACATCGTTTGCAGGCACACATGGCTTTACTAAAAACAAGAGAGACTTTGAAAGGCCCACAAAAATAATCACCAGCTTTGATCCGATGTCACCAGAATGTCAGCCTTTCCTGTGTGCCCCACCTCATCCTCCCTACACCCCCTTCACACTCCATAATACTTTTCATTGCAGGGGATGTTTACTATTACAGAGGTAATTACGCTTTGTTGGGAAATAATGTTAGGGAAGAGTAATGTGTTCCTTGTATTTCTTAAGTTGCTTAGATTAACATCCTATTTCAATCTTCTGGAATTTAATTTAATTGGATTTCTGTATATCTCAAAGGTCCATGTATAGAGAATATTAGTGTTTCAAATTAATAGATGCAAAATTTTATTGAGAAAAGAGTAAAGTAATCAACCTGACAGAAATGACTATTTTGAAGTCTTAGTAAAGGTTAATCTCTGGAAGAGGTTTAGATTTTTGTATCATTCTTGATTATTTGATCATCACCCATGGAAGAGCCTATAACCTTCTAGTGAATCTTCTAATGCAGGTTTGGTTATGTTCTCTAAAAAAGTAAATGATCTGTTTTGA
Organism: Uropsilus gracilis; assembly: GCA_004024945.1. Classification (NCBI taxonomy): domain Eukaryota; kingdom Metazoa; phylum Chordata; class Mammalia; order Eulipotyphla; family Talpidae; genus Uropsilus; species Uropsilus gracilis. The sequence goes on from PVHY01009891.1 coordinate 45,943, forward strand.
AAGATAATTTAAAAAATAACAAAAGACAAGGTTAAAGATATTTTAAGTAGTTACACATATACAAGCAATTCACTATATAAATATACTGATACGGTCTTTTAAATCTAAAAGTATATGAAACCTTTAGATCAAAAATAAGTATATATATAAAATAGAAAACAATAATTTATTTTCATGGAGAGAGATTAACCATAACAAAATGGATGGGTTTCCATGTAACAATTGCTTTGGAATTGAAAGATTTATTAATGGAAGGAACAGATGGATCTTTTGTTTCCTTATCTCAGTTCCTCTGCCATACTATATATCCTACCACTTCAGCATTTGCTGAAATTACAGTACTTCATTAAAAACAAGCCCTAATATCTTTGATATCCTTTTTTAGGTAGAATGTTTTCAGCTCTATTATCATTCTTCCTCTATAAAATAAAATTCACTTTTTTAGAAAATAAAATATAATATTACATGTGCTACAAACTCCCCAGAGAGGATGTATCTATGAATTCATTAACTCATATCAAGAGCCCATTTTCTCTGGATTCATCTTCCCAATTGATTATCATAGTGTCAGAATAATTTACACATATACAATGATGCCAGTATAAAAAGAGAGTATAAAAAGAAAATGACACCTTTAAAAAGCCATAAGCATGAAAAAAGGCTCACCCCTTCCTTATGCCCCTTTGGAAAATTTTCCCACATGTGTCTTGAATGCTCATACCTTATTGGCTAAAGTTGTGTCACATGTCAGTTTTTATGATTATCTTTAAGATAATCTATAAGATGATTATCTATCTTACATGATAGAATTATCATGATTGCTTGACCTTAGTCTAATCAAGATGAGTCAGCATATGGTTCTTTGCTACCTGAACAACATAGGAGTTCTAGTGGCAAAGCTAAAGGGAGTAGATCTGCAATGTCGTTGTCATTCACACTTCAATTATTTATCACACACCAATTGCAATGATCACCCTTCACCTTGAACTATGTTTATTTTTGTAAGAGCCTATGTTCACTTATAGAATGAAGTAACTTTAAAGAAAAGGCCACATCAGAAAGCTTTTTTGTTTCACATTTTGGTTGATGTAGTGGTTTAATTATACTAAGTAATCAATAAAATTATTTTGAATGAATGAATAAATTTATAAGGCTTTGCTTGTCTGGCATGTGGTTTTCCTTTGCACGAGTTTATTCTTAGCTGTGACTAAATAATTTTTTTTTGTCTTTACTTGATAAAATGTTTCCTGAAATATATTTTTGGAATTCTTGTTCCTGAGATGAAAACCTTTTAGGTGCAGCAAAGGAAGTAGAAATACAATTTGCTTGTTATAAAAACCAAAGTCATTTTTAAACTGTAACTTTTATAAAATGAGGTAGAACAATATAAACAAAAATGGATTGTGATTAATTTTAATGTTCACTAAATAAATCTGTAATAATTTTAAATTAACTTCTTTGATGCAATTTGGTACAAAAATTTTCAGAGAAAATATAAACACCAAATGTTAGGGGATGACTTTTGAGTTCTGCTATTGTTATTAAATAGCAGGGAAATTGTTCTTGGAATAAAAAGAATATTATACTCTGTTTCCTACTACAGATAAATGCAAACACTGATTAAAAAAAAAAAGCATCTCTATTTCATTTCTCTCTCCCTTTTATCCCAGCAGTCTGCACTTTTATTACGCCCAATCTAATAAAAACAGTTCTAGTACACAGATAGGTAATATACACATTTAGTTACATTAACTTCTCTGTTGAATATACACTTAATTGGTCTGAAAATTAAACTTTTTAAAAAGTATATCTGCACATTTTTACACTATTTTCCTTTTATGTACATATTCTTCATTCTAATTTTATAATCATGTTTCCCAAACATAATCTCCACTTTCTCCTTCTTTCAATTGTCTAGTTTTTTTTCAAGAGACATCTAAATTCTTACCCTGTGGGAAAGCTTTCATTGGATCTTTATTTCCATGCAATGTTTCTATCTAGTTATTGCACCTTTGTTAACATTTCTCATAGCCACAATTATTCTTGAATAGTATTCCCCACAAAAGAGTATTTTGAAATTGTTACATTTTTGAATGTAACCTTATTAGGCAGTAGGAGCTTTACAAATGTAACTAAATGAATAGGGAACACAAACAAAAGAACAAAAAAGAAAAGTTAAAACTGACAACAGAACTAAAGCATACCACTACGTAAGGGGAAGGAAAGATTGGGAAATTGGAAATGATGAACACAAGAGATCAAGATGACAGTTTACAGATGACTGTGAAAATGAAATTAAATCCAAAAGGGGAAAAAACCTCTAACCAACAAGCCACAAGTTCGCATCACTCACGTGCACAGTAGTTGCAAGTCACAGGGCAATTTAAACAACACTATTTTATTAACAAAGGAAATTCAACAGGGAAAATAAAAAGTCCTTAAAGCCACAAGTAGCCAGTTATCTTACCCCAGTCACAATTTTCAGGCCCAAAGTTCTCAAAGACATGTCCAAGATGGAACTCCTTTGCCCCTCCACAACTGAGGCAGGAGCAATGCAAATGCCCAGTCTTTCTCTGGCATCCTCTCTTGCCTTTTCTCCAGTGTTCCAAGCTGTTCCGCTTCTCCAAGAGTCTTCAAACTTCTTCCATGAATACTGATTCACAGATCAGCAGTAATTGCTTCTTCCATAATTGCCGATTCCAAATCCCTAGCCACCTCCAGGTACCAGCTCACTATGCCAACATGCTATGATGCCACACTCTTCACACTACTACTCTTCTTCAGTGGCTCCTTGCCATCTCCAGCTCATTCTACCAGGGGCTTCCCCTGTCTAGGCCACGTGGGCCTGTTTTCTCAGTCCATATTCTCATCTCTTTTTTCCTTTCCTTTCCTCACTCCTTTTTATATAGGCCCTCTATTCCCACTTCTAATTTTCTCACCTGTGGGGTTTTTCTCTCAGACTCCACCCACCAGGATATTTTGAAATCAATACAATTTTTAACTGTGTCACTACTCTCTATCAAAAAGACATGGTGGGAGAACCTCAGAGTATACAAAGATGTAAAAAGCATGTGTGTGTGTGTGTGTGTGTGTCTGTGTGTGTCTGTGTGTGTCTGTGTGTCTGTGTGTGTAATCAATAAGAAGAGGAAAAAAGAAATAAAATAAAGTTAAAAAAAAAAGAGAGAGAGAAAAAAGAATACACCAAAGTAAAACAGGTTCCTAGTTCAATTTAAGTGGTTTTCATATTAAGGAAGTCTCAGAGATACATGAAAAGAACTCCAAGTGGAAGCAATGGCAGAGACTGAAGTTATGTAGCTGCCAGCAAAGGGAAACAAAGATACCAGTAAGCCATCAGAAGAATCAAGAAAGGATACCCAGATAAATTTCGGAGGAAGCCCAGGCCTACTAACATCTTGCTTTGGGACGTCCAGCCTCTGGATTTAAGAGAAAACAAAATTATGTAGTTTTATGTCACCAGATATGGGCTACTTGTTAAAAAGTTTCTAGACACTAGGTGAATCGATTCTCTGTTAGTTGTAGGCATTGTTCTTTGAAAATATGGGTAGCCTATACCTCATTCTTCTTTTTCTGCCTGTTTGTCTAACATACTAATATAAACTTTGCCTCTATCCAAGCAAACAATATATAAAGGCAGGGATTTTATTTTGTCTTTAAATATACTTATTTTAAATCCCTGCCAATGACTTAGTAATGACTGTTATCTAATAAAAATAAATTAAAGCATCCCAAGACAATATTTTGATTCAACTCTCCTCTGAAGTGAATGGCAATGCTTCAGGCAAACACCTAAAAATATTTATGAGGTAATCCTGTTTTCTTACATTTCTTCCACAAACCATCTGGCACACAAAAGCATATGCTTCATGACAAATGGAGATTTTCAGGGACTACCTATATTAAAACATACAGATGCAACGACAAATATTTAGCCAATTGTGTAGGTAGAAGTAAACATTTAGTGACCTTGCAGAATGCTCTATTTTAGCATTTAGAATATGTGAGTGATTGGACCAAGTGGAGAACTGAGAACCAGTTGAACTGAGTAAAATACATGCATATATATATATTAAAAAGTAGAGAAAATAGACTATTAAACCTTCATATATCACTCAACCTCAAGAATTATCTCATGACCTATCTTTTCCATTAATGTCCCTACAACTTACCTCATGACCTATAAAATAATGTACGTTCTTATTTCCTTTTATCAATTTCTCACCCTGTATCTACTACTTATATATCCTAGAATGTAAGTTACATTTTAATAAGTTAGCTTAGAATAATTGTACATGAAAATGTTTCTGATCTGAATATTGTAGTGTATTTTCAGAGATAAAACTTGAAAGGAAGGAATTAGGAAAAGTTTGAATGTCAACTGATTTTAATATGGTTTGTAATATGAACCAAGTGAGGAAAAGGATTTTTTTAAGTTTTAAATATAAGAAAATAACTCAATTAATATGCATGTATTAAAATATTTTTAAAAATATCAGTCATTGGTTGCAGCAAAAAAAGTCTAGGAAATCAGATATGAAAGAGATTTGAACAGGTGAGCAATGGCAATATTTGATAGGCAAGAATGAATGAGAAAGTCTGATATTTTAAACATCTGCTCCCGAAGTACCAATAAAGTATTCTTAAATAGAAATTTCCTACAGAACAGGCAAAAGGATCTAAGTTATAGGCAATTGTGAATTTTCAGGCATTGTAAAAGAGGTGACTGATATTTGGGAAACAATATATTATCTCACGTGCTTGATCTCCAGATAAATACATTTCAAATAAATTTATTATCTATGTAATGTATAGGTCTTCTAAACTCTGATTTCATAACATAACAATAATTTAAATATTAAAAATAATTTTAATTTAAATATTAAAAATAATTTTAATTTAAAATGAACATTAATTTTTTAATAACTAATTCATGGTCTATACTTTCATGAGGCAGATTGTAAATAAATAATCAAGAAAATATGTAACTTGATAGTAAGGATAAATGGTCAAAATTAAGCATAAAACAAGGACTTTGGTGGCAGGGGAGGAGTGTTTTTCTTAGACTAGTCAAAATATCTCTGGAACAGAAGTAAAAATATAAAGGAGTGAGCCACACCACTATCTGAAGTAGTATCTCTCCTGCTGAATGAATAGAAAGTTCTTAAGTCAAAATTTGATGAAAAAAAAAATGAAGAGAGATGAAAAGCATGAGGATGGTGAAACCTTCGTGAAGTAGATTGGGGGAAGTCATATAGGCTGTGATCAAGAGCTGATTTTTTCTAAATGTTTTTGGAGGCTTATTTGCAGGGTTCATGCAGTGGAGAAATATGAATTAAATTTCATAAAATGACACCGACAACTAGTTGGATGATTGACTAGGAGAGTAAAAGAGTAGAATCACAAAAATCATCAGGGGGCTTCTCCAGCAATTCAGAAATATTAAGGATGCTTTAGTCTAGACTGGTTTATTATTTCATGGCACATAATGACCAGAATATTTTGTAGGGGAAATAATGAAAGTATTTCCTGATGTATTGAATAATAGGTTTAAGGAAAAAAGAGAAGTCAAGATTGACAAAGTTTTCTGATCCAAGCAATTGAGTCAAGAAAGTACCATTTATAAAGATGGCAGAGACTGAGGCTGAAAAAACAAAAACAACAACAACAACAAAAAAAAACAATTCTTTTGATCCTATTAACTGACAATTCTAACCAAATGGAATTGTCATTTAAACCATGGATAGGCCCGGAATTTAGTGGTGAGGCTAAGGTCAAGAAAAACAAAAAACAAAAAACTTTGATTTATGAGAACACATAGCATGTCTTTAAATATCATACTACTGATTAAATCATGTCATTATGATAAGTATTAATTTTCTTTTTTTGATAAAAAGTAAACAAAAATATACATTTAAAATTATCATCTGTAAATTGACCTAGGCAATTCTGTTGGTTAGATTGTGGTTACATTGGTTACATGAGGGTTCTGAACCTCTTTTTGTCCTTCTCTTTGAAGGACAAAGAGAAAGGACAAAGGACAAAGAAAGTCGTATGAAGAGGAAAAAAAAATCAAAATGTGTTTTGTGAATATGGATTCTGATTTTCACAGAACAAGTATTTAGCAAACTTTTTTGTGTTAGATTAAACTTAGAAACAAGACTAAGCATTTTTTTGGAAAACATTAAATGAATTATTATAAATTATTATTAACAAAATTCATCAATTAACTAAATAGAACCATCTACAACATACTCAGCATCATTCCATGAATATTCAAATAAGTTAAGTATCAGAATTACTTAGGGAACTGTTTCACCCAGGTCTCACTTTTATTAATGTATATATGTAGGTTTCTCATGTGGGCACCATGAAAATACTGGTGTACCTAGTTCAAAACCATTATAAGCAAAAGGCTTATATTGGCATTGTTGACCTTGATATCTGACTCCTTTTTCTTCTTTCTTCTTCTAACCAAGCTCCCACTCCACATTTAAACCTTCTACAGATAGTTAAATTAATCCATGCATTATGATACTATAAAAATTGTCCTTATCCTAAGTATATGTCTGTGAGGTGATTTTAGGTAACTTTGATTGCTTCTACAATGAATGGATTTTGTAGACTAATTTATAGATACTCATTTATCTTCTTATTTTAAGCAAATATATAATCTGTTACTATTGTCCTTTGTTCACTGTTGTCCATCTCTTAACAAATATATTTTTTTAATTTTATCTAAATGATGTCTTGTTTACAGGTTGCCAATCCATCATTCAAATACATTTGACAAATTAGTTTCCACATTTAAAAAATAATTAATATAAAAATTCTCTTCTGTATGATGAACATCTATATGCATACCATATATGAATTATTTCCTAAAATTCTATCCCTCTTCTGTACATAACTGATCATTACCTTAATTTAAAAATGTAATTGTCACTGAGGAAAAAAAAAGAAATTTACTTCTACACACTTCATATTTAGATATAATTAGAATATCTGTCTATACTTTGGGAACTCAAAGTTTCATCTTATAAACATAATAACAAAATCCTTTTGTGTTTTGTACTCCTGATTTTGTTTTTATTTTGAAACTCTATTCTGCATTATGCAAACAGTTATTATTTTCTGCATTTGTTTCCTGGTCAAAACCCCATTGAATTCCCTGAACTGATGATATAAGAGTTGTTTGTTTATAAAACAAATTCATATTATGTAATAGAGTACACATTAGAGATGAGGGTGTAGAGTTATTTTACTCAGGCTCTAAGGTATCATATTTTTGACAATTGCAAAATAATTCGATGTCAATCTAGAAATATGTCAATTTGTTCAAGTTGGAACAAATGTGCTTATTTGAAATACAACACATTGTTAATGAGTGTCTATATTTATTACAATGGTTTCTATATCCAATTTTTCTATTATTCTAAAAGTAATAGAAAATTATTTTTCTATTATTTGAGAGGCAATTATTTGAGAAACACACTGATATAAATAGCTGGTAAGTGAATGATCAAACATTAAATATGTTCATGTGGAAAATCAATATGTCTTCTGTTATAGAAAATGGTGAGAGGGTCAATTGGACTTGTGGGTGACAAGAGGGAAAAAAAGATATTTTAATAACCACATTTACCAGTGTGGTCTGTAAATACTACTACATCAAAATTTAGTAATGTTTTGAAAATCTATTTTTTTATTTAAGTAAATTTAAATGCTAAGTAAAACTTAAAAAAAATACTACAATGAATTTTGAAGTGAATACTAGCCATTTAAGATTATCCATATGAGCTGAGCACAGTGGCACATACCTGAGCTGCAGCGGGGTCTGGGGATCGCAGTTAGAGTCCCTCCTGGGGCAACACAGCAAGACCTAGTCCCCAAAAAATAGCTGGGCGTGGTGGCGCGTGCCTGTAATCCCAGCTACTTGGGAAGCTGGGTTTGGGGATTGCTTGAGTCAGTGGTACCACGGACAACGTGAGCCTGCGGTTCCATAGGCAAAAATAGCAAGACCTAGTCTCAAAAAGAAAAAGAAAGAAAGAAAGAAAGAAAGAAAGAAAGAAAGAAAGAAAGAAAGAAAGAAAGAAAGAAAGAAAGAAAGAAAGAAAGAAAGAAAGAAAGAAAGAAAGAAAGAAAGAAAGAAAGAAAGAAAGAAAGAAAGAAAGAAAGAAAGAAAGAAAGAAAGAAAGAAA
>PVHY01009892.1:0-54189 GCA_004024945.1 Uropsilus gracilis
TTAGTCAACAGGTACCACTGCAAAATCTTTGCTGGAGAACAGCCTCCAGCACACGTGCTTATGCTGTGATTGGAGGCCAGTGGTGCGATGAGTGCATTTGCAGAGTTTAGGAGCAAGGGGGAAAATGTCTGTAAAAACCACCAAGCCAGGTTTCTGACCTGAAGCCCAGTATTCGTCACCCCCTCTCTGAGTTCAGAACATTACACATTTAGGATAAAAGCAATAGATGCTCATGATAGTCAGCACTTACAAAGAAACACATATATGTATGTGATATATCTAATCCAATATAGACTACAAGTAAATATAATTTACACGGAGAATTTATATGCACAGACAGAGTGTCTCTATCAAACCTCCACACGTCATGGCACTCTAAGATCATCTGATTTCCTGAAAGGATATTTACCATATTGTGGACAGTGGTTGGCAAGATCACAGTGTCTTGAAGCTAAAAACTGAATCTAAAAGCAGCCCACGGACTTGGGTGTTTACAGAGAGAGAAGCAGTAAGTTTTTGTTGGTATTTATCTGAAAGTCTTTGGGGAAGGATTGGGAAGACAAAGTCTTCGAAGTCATTGATCCACAGCTCCCTTGTGCTAGCAACTGAGAACCGCTGCAATATCTCCCCCTTCTTTCCACTATGATTTGGCATCTATGTTGCTATCCATTCCTGAAAATGCCTGTTCTCTCAACCTTTATCCCTTTGATGTTGCAAGTCTGTCCAATGTGACTTCTGATAGCTATCATTAAGGTTCTTCTATGTGAGAGATGATCACAGAAAACTAGTATATCAGTTAGTCTTGAGACTCATCCCTGGTGTTTATAGATGTAGAGAGTAAAACTTGGTAGAGTCAGATTTATCCAGCTTCTGAGTGTTCCTGTTAGATTTGAACTCAGATCTATCTCTATAATCATTATCTTTCCTTTGCACTGTGATACTCTGTTAACTCCTGTCTCAGTATAAACGAATACTTTTCCTGCAGTTGGTCTCCACAAATTAGTCTAGTTTCTCCTATGGATTTCCCCAGCACCCCATACGTCTTTACTCACATTTATTTATTTTTTTTTTTTCATTTTGCTTACTGATTAAAGACTACACATTAGAAATGGTGTTGCACAGTGCCAATTTACTAGCTACAGGGTAGAAAGTGATGCTGTGCAATTTATAATTGCAAGGTCATGGAAATAACCTAAGTGCCCCAAAACAGATGACTGGATGAAAAAAATGTGGTATATATACACGATGAAATATTACTCATCAATTAAAAATGACAAATTTGATGACTTCATAACAACATGGATGTATTTAGAAGAAATCATATTAGCAGAAGCAAGCCATAAAGAAAAAGGCAGAAACCAAATGGTTTCACTAATGTATGGGATATAGTGAAAAAATAAACAAAAGCCTTGAGGAAAGTCAAAACAAGCTAAGCACCAAAATGAAGTGCACAACTATGAGCAGGAGGGAAAGGGGGGGAAGGGAGTGGAGGGTGGGGGGGGTGAAAATCCTTGAGATTACAATGTTGTGAAATTTATATATAAATAAATTAAAAAAAAAAGCAGAGTGTATGGAAACAACACTTGCCATTGTGGAAAATGCTAAAGTAGAAATCTTGTAAAATTCAAATTCTTTGAAGACATTTTACATTATAATCGCAGAGAAATTAGGCTTCACTTTGTGGAAAACAGTGAGTTTGGGGACAGAGTGGTTTTGATTTCATCCTTGATATGAGCTATCTACCTAAATACCTCACCAAAAACCTGGTTAGATTTTCATCAACTAAAATTAGAAATTATAGGAACTGTCTCACAAGTGTTCATTATTTACCATCTTTGAAATACACTGATATTTAAAAAACAAACAACAACAAAAAAAAAACAAAAACAAAAAACAAGAAAGTGATGCTGTGGTATTGATGTTGTCTACACACAACACCACCTCTAGCTGCCAAGGCTCAGGTGAATGAAGACAGGAGCTACACCGTGTCAGCTTTGCACTCCTGTACCAAGTACAGCATTTGAGACACTGTGGACTCTCACTAAGTTGTTTTTGAAGAAATCTTAATGTGCTTTTGTACAAAAATTGTAATTTTCTGAGACAGCAGTTTTCCTGTATAAATAACCCACTATTCCCTGATTGACATAAGCTTCCAAAATATTAATGAGAGGCACTCTAACAAAATGTTGAGATAGTACAGCTGGACCAATGCTGTTCTAGTTTAAGCCTTAGTCAAAAAGTATCTTTTTCTATTCCCATGACTCTAGAACAGTGAAACTATAACATAGTCATAACAACATTAGAATTTTTATGTGAATGCTTAGTAAATAGCCACATAAAAGTAGCATTTAATAAACAGTAAACTGTACTCTTATTTTCTAAGACTATACTCCAGTTGAGCAAAACTGTATTTCCTTGTATATCTGAAAAACAGCAAGTTGGTCAGTTTAATTTGTCCTAAAATCTGATGTTTTCCTATTTCTGTTTGAAACCAACAAACCCTGTCTGAAATCTCTCTGAACTGTGGATTAGAAGGTAATGTCAAGTGCTATAGAGTTCAGGATGATGGGGTTATAAAGGACTATTCTGGGCTACAATTGGGGAGGGAGATCTCTGACACTTTAAAGTGTGTGGTTAAGTCCAGATTTGATTTAAGCAACCAAGCTCAGATGTCCTCATTTCAGAAAAAAGCTGAGAAGCTGGAAATGGTTCATGTCAATAGGACCAAAAGGTGCCAGAGTTTCATTTTCTTTTAATTTCAAAAATAATTAGATATTTGTCTATGAAAAGAATATATATGAGTATGTATAAGTAGTATTCTTGCCAGACAAACTTCTATGCTAAATCTGCATCATAACAATTCCTATTTCTGAATCAGGGAGAACAATGGGGGTATATGGTGGTCTTTATTCTATTTTTTCACAGGCATTGATACATTCAAAGTTTCAACACCACTGAATTCAGTTCCAAATACATGACTACATTCACTAGGCTGCGATTATTTCCATTATATCAACTTAGAGTTATATCAACTTTAGTTTCTAAAAGCATATCCTTGGACATGAATGGTGTCTCTCATGGGAGAGCTAGATGGGTAAACATAGCCCGTCTACTTGACCCCAAACACTAAACACACTTTAGATGTGAATGATCTAAATGTCATCAGCAAGAGATATCATCAGTTGACAAAGATATGCCTTACTACTCTACACAAGAAGATGAGGAAGAGGAAGTTCAGGCTTGCACTTAGGTTAGCAAAATCCTTTTCCTAAAGCAATGAGACGCTGAACCAGTAGGGAGCAGTATTCAGTTCAGGTAATCTGTAGCTCAAGTCTCAAAAGGAGTCATAGGACTGATTTTATATCCCAATTCACACCAGAACCTAGTCACGCTAAGTAAAAACAAGTTAACGTACTTGGATTTTTGCCTAGTAAGCACTTTCATCAAGATAATGCAAATCAAAATCACAATGAGATATTATATCACACCTGCTAGAATGACTATTATGTAGAATCTATTTTCTATTCAAAAAGCAAAGTAAAAGTGTTGGTAATGGTGTGGAGAAAAGAGAACCTTGTGAACTTTTGGTGTTAATGTAAATTGGTGTAGTCACTATGGAAGACATTATGGAGGTTCAACACATTGTAACTAAAACTATTATATATCTACTAAATTGAAAAGATATGCATTCCCATGTTCAACACTATTCACAGTAGCAGAGATATAGAAACAGCCTAAGTCTGTCCATCAATGAGTGAATAAAGATGATGTGACATAAATATCTATAAGTAACTATACATATCTATTGTGAAATGTATATAGTCTACTATATATAATATGCTATTGCTGGGCATGGTGGCACGTGCCTGTAAGCGACAGCTTATGGGGTCGTGGTGGGGTCTGGGGATCATGATTCAAGTCCCAACCGGGGCAACACAGCGAGACCTAGTCCCAAAAACTAGCTGGATGTGGTGGCACACCTCTAATCCTAACTACCTGGGAAGCTGAGGCTGGGGATTGCTTGAATCCATGGTACCACAATGTGAACCTGCAGTTCCACAGGCAAAAATAGCAAGACATAGTTTCAAAAAAAATGTTCTAACATATAGATCCATATATATATATATATAAAATAGAATATTATTTATATATGTAAAATAGAATATATATATTCTATTATATATATAAAGAATGAGATCTATATATATATAAAGAATATATATAAAAATGAGATACGTATATAAAGAATGAGATCTCAGCATATGCATGCAATAACCTGGATTAACCTTAAGGATATTAGGCTCAGTGAAATAAGTCAGACAAATAAAGATGAGACATGAGTACTTTATGATTCCTAAATATAAAAACAAACAAACAAGACAAAACCAGCTTATGAGCATGGAGAACAGGTTTGCCAGAGGAAGAGGACAGAAAGTGGGCAAAATGGGTGAAGGTGACCAAAAAGTACATACTTTTAGTTATAAAATACTTTGAAGATAGAATATACTGTATGGCAACTAAAGCTATTACTTGAAATTTGCTAAGAGATCTTCAAAGTCCTCATCACAAGAACAAAAACTGTAATTATATATGGAATGGAAGTTAACTGAACTTACTATGGTAAATTTATAATATATACTATATATAATATATCAAATAGGAATCAGTATGTATATCTAAAACTTACATAATGCTATATGCCAATTTTACCACGATAAAATTTTCTTTAATTTTTCTGATGATATAAAAGAAAAATTGTTTTTCTTTCCTTAACCTTTTAGTATAATAGAGAAAATCACCAGTTATACTTCATATATACATGCATATACATATATAATAACATTTTGTACTAATACATAAAATATATCTATTGCATCTGTATGCTTCACTGAGTTTCAGAGAACTTTTCTTGCTTCTAGCTTAACCCCATTGAGGGACTATGCTTATGTTATAAATCTTTATGGTTTGTCTCTAGAAGATAATCTATCTACCTCTGGAAGATAATCCATGGCCCTTTCTTTTGGTGCCTGATCCTACCAAGTCTAGAACGTACATTTCAATAGCCTGTAGAGTCCAAGAAAGTAAATAAGAAAGATTTAACTTTTGCCTAATAATCAATGAAGTGTGTGAGAGACATTGAGAGACACAGCCCTTTACTCTTACCTGTGCACTAAAAGAATTGAATCTGACATTATAAAAATCATTATTCTTGGCTGAAATGTGTCATCTTAGAGCCAAGTTCTATTTCAGTCTCGGTTCCTTGCCATTTAGTCATTAGGTTTAAGCTGGCAAGCAAAGAGGCATATTTCCGCCTCTGGGACTTTTGAAGATTCAGATCACTAAGCCAAGAATCTAGAGATGCCATGTAATCACAGATACAGGCCAGGGACTTGTTCTGGAATTGTTTATATATTTGTGGGTTTTTTTGTTTTTGTTTTTGTTTTTTTTTTTTTTTGTTATTTGCAACTGCTACTAGGTATAGAGGTTGTGAGGGAAAGGAGCGAGGTGGGTGAAGGGTAAAGCTTTGGAAAGCAAGAGTTTTCTTATCTCAGGTCCAGTTCCAGTGAAGCCACGGCTTCTAGAGACTTCTTTACTGACCGAATTGGTGCTTTTTAGAAGATCCAGCCCCCCTTGTCTGAGTCACCGCCTCTGAATCTCTAAGTAATTCCTAGTATATAGGAAACTGGTATCCAGGGAAATGTCCCATCATGAAAAAAGAGATCAGATTACAATTCATACATCAAGGTGTCCCGGGGCTTTCAACTTTTCATGAATGGTCATAAAATCGAGACATACCCCTTTTCATTTAGACTTTCAAACTTTTCAGATTACTAGTCTCTTCAGATTTTTTTTAAGTTATTTGGTTGCTAACAGTTTAAGGTAAGTATTGGGGGAAGCAAATGTCTTCATATCATTATTCCTTTTTCATAGTTGGGAACTGAGCCGATTAGTAGTTTAGTACTTTTCCTAAGAAGGTTGTTAGAGCACCAAAAATAGAATCTAGGTCTTTCAACCCAGCTGTTGTCAGAAAAAAATGAGCTAATATGTATGAACTGTCTCTAGTTCATTCAGAGTGAGTTTATATAGAGTCAAGGTATCATTAATAATAATAATAATAATCATACCCAGTGCATCTTGGTTTCCCCCATTATTAACTAATGACAGCACAGTAAGGAAAAGCTTGAAAAGGATGTGATTAAATTTACTTGAGCATCCATAAAATAGATAAGTTTCAAAAGCACTGAAAGTGCAGAATTAACAAAATTAAAATGATACAGAAACATATTTTGAGAAATATTTTTAGAATCTGGGTGCAATGGCAGTATCAGAATTCCCGCTGGGATTAAAACAGAGGAATGAGTATAGGAGGACTCTGAGACAAAGCCAAGGACTATTCTAAAGGTGGAGACTGCTACCTTGGAGATTTTAAATTTGGCACATTCAACACTTCTCAAGAAGTCTCTCCATGCTACAAATAGCAAGGAAATGAAGATCACAACTATGTCAGAGGGAGGTGGGCTTGTCTTTAGGTACCTGATGCTTTGTCCATTGGGAAATGTTGGATGGTAACCTTCAAGCCAGGTCAGCCAGGCCAGCATAAAGTAAACCGTGATACTCTGCAACCAACTTATACTCCAAATTTAAGAAAGGTTAAGTAAAACGGGGTATTCCTAGATCTTTAAAAGAGTCACTGTTATATGTTGACTACTGACCCCAAATCTGGAAAATTGTTCAGTTTATGACCTATGGGTCTATAAATTCACCTGAACATGAATGTACATGCAGTGAGTAAAGCAGACATGTGTGGTTTTGATTCTACTATGCTTAACACTGTGCCTGTCACATAATAGGTGCTTTCCAAGTGATTATTCATTCTCTACTCTTCTGGGAATGTAATATAATGTTGGGTCCTCCAGTTATGTTACACAGACCAGTAAGCTGATTATGCTAGATAAGCAACCTTTAATTGGTGATTTTCCTCTACTGGCACGAGAGTAATGACTCAAAATTCATACGTGAAGGAGTCATAGAGGGTCAATTGTACTGATGAAGGCAAACTGTACTTTTATTGGTGAACTTAATATAGTATATATACCTAAAACTTCTAAATGTTATAATACAGTGTAACTTCAACAAAATAACAAAAGTTTAAAAAGAAATAAGACTTTACAAATGGGTATATAGTAAAGGGAGAAAAGTTCTATGGCATGTAAGGAGGATATGAATATTGAAAGCAAAGCCAAAAAATCTGGCTGCTGTTTGGGTTCTGTCTTAAATATTAGTAGTGTTTCAGGTGCTTCTTGCCAATATCTAGGTGTTTCCTTGCCTTTTTAGAAACAAAGAGAAAAAAGATTTTGAAACAATGAAAGAGTAAGTAGTTGATGAACAATATCTTTGCTCCAACTAATCTGCATATTCTCATATCTCTGTGCCCCAAAGACTAACTTTTTATAGTTAAGTAAGAATTGATGAACATATCAGAAAACCAGTTTTGTTCAGAAAATTCAAGGAGAACTGGTGAGGTGTTTAGAACTGGAGGTGGACTTGTAGGTAAGGAGGGAAATTTGCACATTACGTCTACTGAACAGAGAAGGAGAGCCTTCTTGGAAACACCACTGAATATAATTAACTTCTTTGTTTTGACAAAGAAGAGGATGAGAGAGGAAAGGGAGGAGCATTATCTTGAATCTGCTTAGAAATATATCATATACTTTGACCATCTTCCATGATCTTAGTTTCTCCTTTCCCAGGCCCCAATACCCCAGCACCATACACAAATATATATTTTTAGTATATGTGCTGCCAAAGAAAGCACCATACACATATCTTATGTGGGACACATTGAACTATAATTGTAATTAAGAGACTGCAAGATATGGCTCTGTATCTCTAGATCACTGCATAATAGCTGGCATACAGTAAACTCCCAGTAAATGTTGCATTTAAAAGGAATAAAGTCAACTTGAAGATAAAATTTAAGAACTACAAGATAAAGTGCAAACACAACCACATTCAAAATAGACATGAAAAAATGGGCATTCAATTAAATTCAGATTATATGCTGGTTTTATGAAACAGGAAGAAGCAAAGAGACCGCTTTGGCAACAATGGATCTTTCATCTCCTATGAAGATGCAGTTGTCCTGATGGCCAAATTATGCAGACAGAGCTGGAATCTGGTGCTGGGGAAAACCAAAGGTTTATATATCCTTGTCTGGTCTGCTCATTTGAACTTCAGACTCTATTTCTGATTAAAATGATCTCAAAACACAACTACTGCTGGAAAGGATATATAACTGAAAGTTAAAGAGACATAGATTCTTTTCTTAGCTCTGTCATAGTAACCTTGGACAAGACATTTCATCTCTCAGATCATTAACTCCCTCATCTATAAAATGAGAGGCTTGAACTAGATTAAGTTCTAAATTCCTTCCAGGGAAATTCTAGGATTGCATAGTTCCTCTTGTCTACATTCCATTCACTTACAAGAATATTTTCTTAACAGGTTTGATATAAATGGAATTTGGATTTAGAAAATAAATAGTCTTAGCTGATGTTGGAAACAATTTAGAGTCTGGATACACAAAACAAGAGAAGAAAAAATGTTGAGTCTCAGCATATGTTGAGATTAATCACAGTAAACTAGGTCACAAAGAGGGGATTCCCATATAGTTGCCCCCCCAATCTGTCCCTTGAGTGGAATAAAGAAATTTTAGCAAAATTCCTAAGCAATAAGAAAGCATGTGTTGGGGAGGAGCAAAAATTACTCATTCCATTTCAGACAAGGCAAAACTAAAGTCCAGAAAGAATAGACAACTCACCCAAGATCAAAATATGAAGATGGAGTCAGTTCTGGAGATGGAGTCAGTCACATATCTTGCCTCCCACCCAATCATGCTGGTCTGGATTTGCCAATGAAGGAACTACCACTGTTTCCAATGAACATGAGGTCATGGCGTCACTGCCCAGTAGAACTTGGTAGACACTTGGTCAACTTGATTTTCACAAATCTGTGCTGAAATTACAACTAACAAGAATTTCTATAATGTGATTACTAGCAGCACTGATTAAACATTTCTTCTGGTCAAAGACACTGCCACTAGCCTTGGATCAGAAAATCTAGTTTCCATTCCTTTGTTACTCTGGACTTTTACACACCAATTTCCTTTATAAGGAGTCAAAGACTTATTAGAACAGCTTATAAAATGTAAAATGATCCTAGGTTCATATACATTAAGTACTATTAGAATTTTTTTCTGTATGGTATTACTATCTGAAGAAATCACTTGTATATATTTTTAAATGTGTGCATACATTAAATAAATACCTAAAATATATAAATGTACAGACCATTGTTGCAACAGCTATATGTGTATATATATATGTATGCATATTTGTACATGTGTATGTACATGTATCTTACAGTATATTTGGGAAATCTGTTTCAAAATCAACTCCTGCTCTTTCCTTGAACTTGATATATAGCCAAGCAAGCCATCCTCGATTAACACAGCTCCCTCCTGGGAAAAGTCTCAGTATAACTTTATTGATTTCCCTTTACCCTTCTCCACATTTCTCTGCTGAAATGATGTCTTAACTCTTAAATGCATAAGGAAGAAAATAAAAATGTAGAGCTTTTTTTAAGGTTGACTTTTTCTTAGAAATATATTTTCTTTAAAATTTTTAATTTTGAAGAACAGGGTAGTTGTACGATGTATCTACAGAAAAGAAAGGCAAGATGGTATATTTCCCAAGGTTTTTATGCAACAGATTTCTTTACATTGAAACCTGTGTTTTACATACAATGCTATATAAACCTCTTCGCATTCTCTCATGACTTGGCCAGCCATTTTCGAAAACTGCCAAGACTTTTTGGCAAACCGTACTTCCAGTATTTCCAGAAACAAACCCAATGCATTAGAATATAGGGAATGCTTATTTCTCATCATATTTTACTATCTCAAAAGATCCCAACAAGACTCAATTTTTTTTAATGCAGAAAATGCTTGACTTACAAAGGTTTCAGTATCACCATGCACTATAGGAGTTTCTATGATACACTGTTAGAAATGTAACAAGAAGGCTCTCCAGGCAGTCTTTCTGCCTTGCTCTTTTCACAGTCACTGGGGAAGAATAACCCAGAACCTCACTTATTCTCCTTTCAGCTTCTGAGCTGTCCTGTGCCCTCCACTCTGATTGGGGGGCAGAGGTGGGATCACAGCAGTGGGAAGAAACAGAAAAGGGGGACACTGGAGTGGTTTCAAGGACTAGCTCTAAAAACACCTTTTGTATTTTCCTCTTTTCTTTTCCCACAGACTTAACACTACTTACTCTAATAACTGAGTTCATAAAATAACTAGTAGAATTTTGATTCCTTTCATTCTTTTTTAACATCCGTGGCTTAGCTTTTTCTGTAAAGGGAAGGAAAGGATAGACTTATTTACAATGCAATTATAATCTGATTCTTGACTTTAAGTAAATAAAGCTGCCCAGTGAAATAATGGGATTTTGATATTCAAAACTGAAAGCTTATGTGAACGAGCCACTAGTAAGAATCTAGCTTAAGAAACGTATAGAAGGAAATGGAAAGCCTTGTCAGACACTAGACATGGTTAAAATGATGCACAACGCTGAGTGTAGAGTGCAACAGAGTGATCGTTAACAACATGATAAACACCTACTTCCAATGCAGACATGAAACACTTAAAAGGATAATAATGTTCTGTGTTCCCCCATACGTTTAATCTCAAGACTTTTGTGGGGCAGAGAAATTGGAGTAAAGTACCTTTGCTCCCCATTATGATAAAAACCTAGTTTTTAAATTACTCCCTCCCCCCCCAACTTTTCACTTGTGGGTTTATTTTCTCTCATTTTTTTTAGTTTATCTGCACAATTTGAATAAAAGGCAATGATTTGGAAGCATGATTGGTAAAAATGTGTGGTAAAGTATGCTAAAGATTGGGTCATCATGTTGAAACCAAGTTCACATATATGGTGTCCAGCATGAAGAATGGGAAAATTTTGTACTAATATCTTTGTGTAGCTGTCTCAACTCATGCCTTTCATAAAGCCTCAGCAGGGGAATTATGTAGCAATGCAGTTTGTATCCTAGAGTACATTTCCAAGTACAGCCCTCCGCATGGTAGAGGAGCCAAGAATAGTTGTAAGAGGAAATACTGCTTCTTTAGGCATGTAGGTTCTTTGTTGAAAGTGGCAGTGTGCTCCAGATTTAGGCCTCGGGCTCCACTGCCTCTGGATTTGGGCTTTGCTAGGCACTGGTCCTATCCAGGCAGTGCAGAGCACAAGTTCAGCTTCCAGGATTTAATAGAAAGATCTTTTTGGCCATCTACAGCACCCAGAAGGAACACAACACATTCACTATAACCTGAAACTACCATATAAAAATCTTAGAATTTAACAGCCACTCCATTCATTCATTCAAATCATTCAGCGAGTTTGTATAAAGCACTCTCATTTTTACAAAGATGGTGTTAGGTGGAAGATATAAGTGGTTATATTCCGCCTGCCTTTTCAATGTCTTTCCACATAATTTTGTTGATTTCAAATAGTACTTTAAAATCCTCAACAGATTGCTGAATCGAATGGTATTTCTATTTTTAGTAGTTTGAAGGTTGTCCACACAATTTCCCATAGTGGCTGGACCACTCTGCTTTCCCACCAGTAGTGTAGTGTTTTCCCACCAGTAGTGATTTCTCCACATCCATGCCAGTACTTGTTGCCCAGTTTTTTGATATGGGCCATTCTTACTGGTGTAAGATGGTATCTCATTGTGGTTTTGATGTGCATTTCCCTGATTATTGGTGATGTGGAGCATTTTTTCATGTCTACTGACCATTTATAGTTCCTCTTTGTAGAAGTGTCTTTTTAGTTTTTCCCATTTTTCGACAGATTTTAGTCTTGTTTTTGTTAAGTTGTGTGATCTTTGTGGATTTTTGTTGTCAGATCCTTATCACTTGTGTGTAGAGCAAAAATTTTCCCCAGTTTGATTTGGTTTCTTTTTGTTTTGATTATTGTCTCTTTTGCTGTACAGACCTTTCTAAGTTGATGTATTCCCACCTAGTTGTATGCCTTCTTTTTTTAAAAACATCTGTAGATGTGTCCTGAAAGGGTTTGCTGAGGTGTAAGCCTTAGAATGTTTTGCTCATATTTTCCTCTTTGTAGTTTATGGATTCAGATCTTACATGCAATTTTTTAAATCTATTTTTGTTGATTTTTGTACATGGTGTAAAGTAATGGTTCAATTCATTTTTTGCATGTAGTGGTCCAGTTTTCCCAGCACCATTTATTGAAGAGGCTATCCTTATTCCACTGTATGGTTTTTACTCCTTTGTCAACAATTAGTTGACTGTACATGTGTCTACCCAAAGGATACAAAAACACTAATTCAAAAGGATACCTGCACTCAGGTGTTTATTGAAGCACTATTTTTTATAACAGCTAGAATATGGAAACAACCCAAACTCCCAAAATAGATGAATGGATAAGAAAGTTGTGGTAGATGTACACAATGGAATATTATTCATCAATCAAAACAGACAAACATATCATTCACAGCAACATGGATGGAGCTAGAAGAAATCATGCTAGCAGAAATAAGCCAGAAAGGAAAAGAGAAATACGGAATGTTCTTACTTAATATGGAATATAGGGAAAGCAAGCAAAAAAAAAAAAAAAAAGAACAAGAACAATTTAAAACTGTCAGCAGAACTGAAGCACAAAGCAAGAGAGGGGTAGAGAGGTAAAATCAGGAGTGAGACGGGCAAAAAAGATTAAGATGATAGTTCATGAGTGACAAGGTGGTGGGAGAACCTGGAGGTGGACAATGATATAAAAACAAAACAAAACAAACAAACAAAAAAAAAACCTCAACAGAAAGCAACTTCCATGGATCATGTGTTTGTTTCATTTTCTTTTTTTCTAGGAGAATTATCACATGACTCAAGTCTGTGTGATACCCTGATTATTTAATGCCATATCAACATTTTACAATTCCCTTCTCTCAACCTTCCTGAGGTTGATGCTCAGACCACAGACAAGCCATTTTACCACCCACAAGTGAGAAAGAACCCATGTTGATGTCTGGGATTTAAAAGGCTTTCTGGATGCTTTTTAGTTTTTCACCCTAGTGTGAACAGCCCCCAACAGTAATATTAGTCTCATTTCTTAGTCAGGAAGAACCTAGAGCTGTGGATAATAAGGGAGCAATTCTAGCTTTGACTAGAATTTCCAGAGAGAATTGATTCAGTTCTTGTCTCTCACACTTGTAATACATGGAAGTATCATCCTCACCATGGCAGACCACAGGGAATGATCACTGTGAATCGTTAAGTCCTCTCCTCAATGATGTGTTGCAAACAATTTCCCGGAAAAGTAGTACATTCCTGACCACAGTACTGTACACAAATGCTATTGTGTGTTGTTTTCCATGTTGGAAAGACCTCAGAAACATCCTGCTGTAATTGATAGGCTGGAATTATAGAATACATTAGTCACAATTCTAAATGTACAGGGTTATCATAGGCAACCTGGATTAGGTGACTTACAGAGTAAAATTGTGCTGAGCAAGTGAAGAATTTGAAGGTAGAAGCAATTAGTTTGCAGTAATAGAAAGACTGGAATGCTTGGCTGGGTTTCACACATCTTACATTGAGACATAAGGGGAAAGAATGTGTTCAAATCAGTTCACATATCTGTCTGAACGGAACAAATATGGAACAGATACAAACACAAGGTCATCTATTAAAAAAAAAGACCCTACTCTTTTACCAGAAATCATGGAGATTGCTTGAGTTATCACAACCTTGTGGGCTCTTAATTTCCTTTCACCAATTTGGTAGAAACTCAGGAAACAATGGTGCTTGCAAGTTAGTTACATCCAGAGAGGTGGCATCTTATATGACTTTTTTAAAATGCTAGTATTGTAGACAAAAGACTAATAAACAAAGAAAAGATAGGTGGAGTTATACAATATACTTTTTCAGAAATGTAGCTGCAATCTTCTGTGCATTTCTGTATCTCTCAAGCAGGACAAGTATGCAGGGAATACTCTGGAGTTTTCCTAAACTGTCAGTGATTCCAACAATTAACTAGCAGGACCAGAGAATGTTCAACTTAAATAAATTTTATAGTCAATTCAGGAAAATCCACCAAATGTCTTATAGAAAAGTGCATGGGCAAAAAAGTAAACTTGAATCTGGATAATGGTATAATTCAGACTTGGACTGAAAATCCATATCTGCCACTTGTATCACTGAAATTGGGGAAAGTACTTAAGTATCTTAAACCTCATATAACAGATCTATCAAATGGGGATAATAACATCTCCTATCTTTAAATTCATTAAGATTAAATGAGAGGCCCTGCTCCATGGCACCAATTATCAGGTAGCCACACACCCAGGTGGGAGTAGCACAAAAATGCTTTACTCAAAGCCCACTCCCAGCTGCAAGCCCCAATGCCCATCAGAAACTGGGAGCCCTGACCTTTGGCATCAGCCATCAGGTAGCCATGTGCCAAACACAGCAGCTCAGGTACAAGGCAGATGTATCTATGCACTGGTAGGAATATGCAGAAATCATGTCTGGTGCCACAATTGGTATAACAGCTCAATGCATAGAGTAAACCCAAAAGTAAACAATGGGAAAAATGTAAAATGCAACTCACAAGTAAGCTCTCTTGGAAACAATACACTATCAAAAGAAAGTCAACTTCCAGAACCCACTAACAATGACACAGAAAAAATTCTCTGCCTGTCAGATAATGAATTCAGAATTATGAAAATATTCAGATATTCAAGAGAAAGTGCAGAAAAGGAAAAATAATGATTTGAGAAATATAATCAACAAATATAAAATGAGATTGAATCTGCTAAAAAGAAATTAAAGGATACATAGAATGTTAAAAGATAAACAGAGGAGCTAAAAATTATGGAAAAAGCTATGAAAACAGAACATATGAAATGGAACCATTAATCACTACTCTTGAAGAATAAAAAAAGAAAAAGAGAACCAAAGGAAAAAGGATGAAGAAACACAATGTGGGGGAAAATATATGAGTATTAGAAGTTCCAGAAGAAGAATCATTGGAATTGAAAATCTATTCAATGACATAATTAAAGAGAACGTCCCAAACCTGAAGAAGGAAATGAAAACAGACATACAGAATTCTAGGACAGCAAACTACAATAATGGAAGGAAAACTACAATAAGACACATAAGATTATAACTATTGAGATTCCAAGACAAAGAAAAAAATTATGAAGCTGACTAGGGGGAGAAAAAAGATGATCTAAAAAGGATAACTATGTAGACATATATCAGACTTCCCTGAGAAAACACTATGGGTAAGAAGAGTATGAATTAACATTTTCAAAGTACTACAAGACAAAAATGCCAACCTAGAATATTTTATCCTGCAAAGTTCTACTTCCTCTATGAGGGAAAAATAAAGACCTTTTCAGATAAGCAAAATTTTCACACTTGATCCTACTAAACCCCTCTCCAAGAAATATGAAAAGGAAACATAAAAATCTAAACCAATAGAAGAATGAACAAGGAGAACCCAAGAAGATACTGAATAGAACCATGAAATGATGAACAAAATAGCAAGTATGGCCTTCCATGTATCAATAATTAACCTAAATATAAATGGACTAAATTCACCAATAAAACAAAGTGAAAGTCTGGATTAGAAGACAGATTCCAACTTCCTGCTGCCTCCAGGAAACACACCTAATTGCTAAAAATAACACTAATTGAAAGTAGAGGGTGGGAAAAACAATTCCACAACAAAAGGCTGCCAAAGAAGGCAGGAACAGCCATACTTATATCAGATAAAATAGATCAAATTGAAAAAAGGTGATAAGAGACATAAATGGTCACTATTCAGTGATAAAGGGAACATATTCCAGTAAAACACAACATTCATTAACACAGTAATCAAATGAAGGAGTTCCAAAATACATTAGACAATTGCTATTGTCTCTGAAAACAGACATTAAGAAAATGCAATGGAGTAGCTGACTTCAGCACTGCACTCTCACCAAAATACAGATGAACCAGATAAAAATTAAACAAGAACACAGTAGCCCTGAGTAAAAATCTAGACTGCATGTGCCTAACAATCATCTTTAGGACACTACACTGTCCCCACAAAATAAAATAAATCACATTTTTTCTCAAGTGCATAGGAATCATTCCCCAGGATAGACCATGTACTGGTCCACAAGGCAAATACCAACACATGAAGATAGAGATCATACCAACTATTTTCTCTGATCATAAAGGCAACAAACTAAAAATCAATTATGAAAAGAAAACAATCTAATCTCCCATCTCAAAGATCTAGATAAAGAACAACAAAAACCCAAAAGCCAGTAGAAAGTAAACAATAAAAACACAAGCAGAAATAAATGAAATAGAAACTAAGAAATGATAATCCAAAAGATCAATGAAACAAAAAGCTGGGGTTTTTTTTTTTTTTGGAAAAAATGAACAAGATAGACAAATTGCTAGCTAGACTCACAAACTAAAAAGGGAGTAAATGAAAATAAATAAGATTATAACTGAAAGTGGAAAAATTACAACAGAAACAGCAGAAATCCAGAGGATAATCAGACTACTATGAACATTTATTTATATTCAAACAGGTTTATTAATCTAGAAGAGATGGACAAATTATTAGAAATACACATGTTTCTAAAGCTGAATAAAGAAGTTGGAATCCTAAACAAACCAATTATAAGCAATGAAATTAAAACAGAAATCAAAACTCTCCCCAAAAACAAAAGGCTAGGACCAGATGATACAAATGAATTTTACCAAATATTCAAGGATGAACTGTTATCTATGCTACTAAAAATTCTTTCAAAAATTGAGAAAGAAGCAATACTTCACCAAATACTTATTGTGAAATCAACTATCAGCAAATAAAGACAACACAAGAAAAGAAAAACAACAGTTCAATCTCCCTAATGAACTCAGATGTAAAAGTCCTCAATAAAATCCTTGCAAACTGAATCCAACAATACATCAAAAGGGTAATACACCATAACCAAGCAGGAATTATTACAGGGACACAAGGATGGTTCAACATGCAAAACTTAATTAATATAATCTATCACATCAACAAAAAGAAAAATAAAAACCACATGCTCATACCAAGAAATGTTGAGAAAGCATTTGATAAAGTTCAACATCTATTATGATAATGTTCCCCAAAATTCTTGGAATAGAAGGAACATACCTTAACATACTAAAAATCTACTGCTAATATTCTTAAGGTGAAAATCTTAATGTCTTCTCTTTAAGATCTAGAACAAGACAAGGATGTCCACTCTCATCACTGCTTTTCAATATAATACTGGAAGTCTTAGAAAGAGCAAAAAGGCAAAAGAAAGACATACAAATAGGAAATCTAATATCGAAATCCACATAGAAAAAGCAGAAGTAAAACTATCACTATTTGCAGATGATATGGTAACTACGTAGTGAACCCTAAAATCTCCATAGAAAAACTAATAAGGAACTGAGTTTTACTGGCCCAGGGAAAGACAACTTGGCAGTGAAGAACTCACACTCCAGCAACCCAGTGGGGTTCAGGTGAGGGATCCAGCCAGCACCAGACTACTTCCAGTTGCCAAGGTAAAATACCTGAGAGACAGGGTGGGGCTGCGAGCTTTGCAACTGAATGGGTCTCTGCTCTTCAGGTTGAGGGCAGACTGAGTTTTAGTGGCCCAGGGAAATACAACTTGGCAACTAAGAACCCACACCCCATTAGCCCAAAAGACTAGAAAACCAAAGACACTCACTACCCAAGAGCATTAAGACACCCCAGTCAAAAGGTTTATACAACAAGCTCTATAAGCTCGGAGGCACTAAAAAATATTTAAGACCCATCAATCTAAAAGAGGAGAAACAACGAAAAAAGAAGACAGACCATACATTAGAAACCATGTCTACTCAATACATGCACTCTCAGAAAAGGAACTTGTCCCCCAAAATAGCCAACGGAAACAAAATGTAATCACCACAGCGCAAAAGCATAAAAGCAGAAATAACCATAACTAGATAGGCTTCAACATGCCATCTAATACTAGAACAGTAGCTATTCAATACATAGAACAAGTCTGAAAGGAAAACAAGGAAGGAGGAAGAATATAAATACTCAAGCAAGCCCTAAGAAAAATAGCTCAGCATCAAAGGATAAAAAATCTGCAGAAACCAACATGGATAACATGGAAGAAATGCTTTATATGTCAGACAAAAAATTTAGAATCAACGTGATAAAAGCACTCAAAGAGGTCAAAGAAGAGGGGGTAAAAGGGAAAGTAAGAGGTTAGAAGCTTTCAAGGAACTAAAGGAAGTAGCAGAAAAATATAGAAAATGCAGCAAAATGAGCAATATCATTGCCAAAAGAAGCTGCAGGAGATATGGTGTATAAGAGGAGCGATATAAGAGCTCAAAAATGCAGGGGAAAGCCAAGAAAGCAGATTAGAAGAAACAGAAGAATGAATCAGCACACTAGAGGATACAGAAGTAGAGAGGATGAAGAAAGAGAAAAAGTAAGAAGACAGAAGAAAAAAATCAAAGATCTGTCAGACACCCTAAAGAAAACAAACATAAGAGTAATTGGAATTCCACAAGAAGAGAAAGACATAGGATCTGAAAGGCTTTTGAATGAAATAATGGCAGAGAATTTCCCAAATCTGAAGAAAGAAAGAGATGTACAAAAGCAAAAAAAGACACCAACGTACTTTAATGAAAGAAGAAACACAGCAAGACACATGGCAGTAAACTTTGAAGAGCCAAAGATTAAAAAAAAATTATGAGAATAGCAAGAGAGAGGAAACAGGTAACCTACACAGGAAAACCCATTATACTGACCTCAGATTTCTCATAAGAGACATTCCAAGCAAGGAGATGATGGGGTCATGTCTTCAAAACACTCCAAGACAAAAAGTGCTAACCAAGAATACTCCACCCATCAAAACTGTCCTTCCTTCATGAAGGAAAAATTAGAACCTTTTCAGACAAACAAAGGCTCCAGAAATTTGCTACCACCAAACTCCCACTCCAAGAACTCCTGAAAGAACCCCTAAGAGCAAAACCTGCAGAAAAATAAAAAGAACAAATAATACAATGAAAACAAAGAAGAAACTAAAACAGAACCCCAAATGACCACCAGGAATCCAATGTTAGAACCTCAAACATCAGTAATTGCTCTAAATGTCAATGGGCTAAACTCATCAATCAAAAGACAGAGTTGAAGACTGGATTAAAAGACAGAACCCAACATTCTGCTGTCTCCAAAAAGCACATCTGATCCCAAAAGACAAGCATAGATTGAAAACAATTCTACAAGCAAATGGACTCCCATAAAAGGCAGGGGCAGTCATTCTTATAGCAGACAAAGCAGATTTCAAAATAAAAAAAGTGACAAAGGATAAAGAAGGTCACTAACTAATGGTTCAAGGGTCAACCCACCAAAAAGATATAACAATTATCAACATATACTCACCAAATGAGGCTGCACCAATATTCATAAGACAGCTACTAAAAGAACTGAAAACAAATACAGATGAAAACACATATGTAGTAGGAGACTTCAATACCCCACTCTCAACAAAGGACAGATGAAAAAACAAACAAACAAACAAACAAACAAACAAACAAAAGCTACACAAGAACACAAAAGTCTTGAAAGAAGACCTAAACAAAAAGGACCATAGATATCTACAGGACACTACACCCACAAGGGAAAGACTACACCTTGTTCTCAAATGCATACCGATCATTCTCTAAAATTGACCACATACTAGGCCACAAGGCAAACATGAATATATACACAAAGATTAAAATAATACCAACTTTTTTTTTCAGACCATAAAGGTATCAAACTAGAAATCAACAATGAAAAGAAAGCAAGAAGAACATCAAACACTTGGAGACCGAACAACATGCTACTAAATGAAGAATGGGTAATTGAAGAAATTAAAAAAGAAATTAAAACTTACTTTGAAACAAATGACAAAGAAGAAACAACATTCCAAAATGTCTGGGATGCAGCAAAAGCATATCTAAGAGGAAGGTTCATAGCAATACAGGCCAATATAAAGAACCAACAAACTAATGTAAAAAACAACCAAATCTATCAACTTGAAAAATTAGAAAAAGAGCAACAACAACAAAAAAAAAAAACAGCAGAAGACAAGAAATAACAAAAATAAAAAAGAAATAAATAACTTAGAAACCAAAAAGACTATCCAGAAGATCAACAAAACCAAAAGCTGGTTCTCTGAAAAAAAATGAATAAAATTGATATGCTCACAAAGGAAAGAAGAGAGAAAATTCAAATAAACAGAATCACAAATGAAAGAGGAGAAATTACAACAAATACAAGAGAAATCCAAAAGCTAATAAGAGATTACTATGAACAACTATATGGAAATAAATACAACAACCTGGATGAGATGGACAGATTCCTAGAAAGATACAACTCTCCAAAATTGAACAAAGAGATATAGAGAACTTAAATAAAACCAATCACAAGCAGTGAAATTGAAGCAGTCATAAAAACTGCCTAAAAACAAGAGCCCAGGACCTGACGGCTTTACAAATGAATTCTACCAAACATTCAAAGATGAAATAATGCCTGCACTACTAAAGGTTTTCCAAAAAATTGATAAAGAAGGAAAATTGCCAAACACATTCTATGAAGCAAACATCACACTCATACCAAAACCATATAAGGATAGCACCAAAATAAAAAAAACCAAAAAAAAAAAAAAAACCCAAAAAACAAAAAAAACACTATAGACCAATTTCCCTAATGAACACGGATGCAAAAATTTTAAACAAAATCCTGGCAAATCGAATCCAGTGATGCATCAAAAGCATTATTCACCATGACCAGTGGGATTTATCCCAAGGGCATAAGTATGGTTCAACATCTGGAAATCAATTAACATAATACACCACATCAACAAAGAAAAAAACAAAAAACACATGATCATATCAATAGATGCAGAGAAAGCATTTGACAAAGTCCAGCATCCATTCATGACAAAAGCCCTTGAAAAATTGAAGATTAAAGGAACTTACCTCAACATAAAAAAGCCACCTATGACAAACCTATGGCAAACATCATCTTAAATGGGGAAAAACTAAAATCATTCCAATTAAGATCTGGAACCAGGCAAAAATGCTCACTCTCCCCACTACTCTTTAACATTGTACTGGAAGTTCTAGCTTGGGTAATAAGGCAAGAGAAAGACATAAAAGGGATACAAATAGGAAAAGAGGAACTAAAGCTATCATTATATGCTGAT
This sequence comes from Uropsilus gracilis, assembly GCA_004024945.1. Lineage (NCBI taxonomy): Eukaryota > Metazoa > Chordata > Mammalia > Eulipotyphla > Talpidae > Uropsilus > Uropsilus gracilis. The sequence goes on from PVHY01009892.1 coordinate 21,349, forward strand.
GATGTTTCTCTATATAGATAACCCCATAAAATCCACAGAAAAATTAAACCAGTTCAGTAAGGTAGCTGGATACAAAATCAACACACAGAAGTCAGTAGCTTTCCTATATGAAAAAAGTCAAATAGAAGAAGAAATAAAAAAAAAAATCCCATTTACCACTGCACCAAAAAAATTAAATATCTGGGAATAAACCTACCAAAACACATGAAGGAATTATGTAAAGAAAACTTTAGAACACTGCTAAAAGAGATAGAAGACATAAGCCATAATAATTAAAACAGCTTGGTACTGGTACAAAAACAGACAATCAGACCAATGGAACAGAATTGAGTGCCCTGAAATAAAACCACACATATACAGTCAACTAATCTGACAAAAGAGAGAAAAATTTACATGGGAACAATGATAGCCTCTTCAATAAATGGTGCTGGGAAAATTGAACTAAAACATGCAAAAAAAATTGGACCAAGACAACTTCCTCATACCATGTAGAAAAATCAATTCAAATTGGATAAAAGACTTAGATGTCAGGCCTGAAACCATAACATACATAGAGGAAAACTTGGGCAAAACCCTCCATGAATTACAATTCAGAAGTCCCTTTCTGGACACATTGACAGATGGCAAAAAAATGAAGGAAAACATAAACAGATGGTACTGCATCAAACTAAAGTGCTTCTGTACAGCAAAAGAGACAACGGGAAAAACAAAAAGAAACCCAACCAACTGGGAAAAAAATTTTGCCCTCCACAAGAGTGATAAGGGTTTAATAACAAAGATCCACAAGAAACACACACAACTAAACAAATGCAAAACATGAAGCCAAATCAAAAAATGGGGAGAAGAATTTAAAAGACACTTCTCCAAAGAGGAAATACAAATGGCCAATACGCACATGGAAAATTGCTCAACATCACTAGCAATAAGGGAAATGCAAATCAAAACGACAATGAGATACCACCTTACACCAGTAAGAATGGCCCATATCCAAAAAATGGGCAACAGTAAGTGCTGGTGTGGATGTGGAGAAAAAGGAACACTCTAACACTGCTGGTGGGACTGTAAACTGGTCCAGCCACTAAGACTGTGTGGAGGACCCTCAAACTAATGAAAATGGAACTACCATTTAACCCAGCAATTGCTCTTCTGGGAATCTACCCAAAGGAAACCTCAATACTTATGCAAAGAGACATTTATACTCTGATGTTTACTGCAGCACTATTTATAATTGCAAGGACATGAAAACAACTCAAGTGTCCCAAAACAGATGAATGGATGAAAAAATGTGGTACATATACACAATGGAATATTACCCATTGATTAAAAATGACAAATTTGATGATTTTATGATAACATGGATGTACTTAGAAGAAATCATATTAGCAGAAAGAAGTCAGAAAGAAAAAGACAGAAACCAAATGGTTTCACTAATATATTTCACAGGAAAAATAAACAAAAAGCCACGAGGAAAAGTCAAAACAAGCTAACAACCAAACTGAAGCACACAACTCAGGGGGTGGGGAGGGTGGGAACAGTCAGAGAAGGAAGGGTTGTGTCAACCCTGAGGACTATATAGATGTGAAATTTATATATAAATAAATTAGTTAATATATTAAAAAATTTAAAAATAAAGAATAAAAATAAATATTAAAAAATAAATAAAATAAAACTTACACAAATTAACTCAAATTATGCAATAGTCTTTAATGTAAATGCTAAAATTATAAATCTACAAAGAAAACATTGGAGAAAAATCTTTGAAATTGGGAGGGTAAGCAAAGATCACTAATAACCCAACAACAAAGACAACCAACTAAGAAGGAGGGAACCTTTTTAAATACATGTCACAAAAGAAGAAATACAAATGGCTCATAAGCAAATGAAAAATTACTCAATTATCAGTCATCAGAGAAACATAAATTAATCAGTGAGATACTGTTATGAACCCATTTAGAATGACTGCATTTAAAAGATTGGCAATAATAGATTTTTCCAAGAATATGGAGAAACTAGAATTCCCATATGTTCTTAGTGAATATGAAAGATGGTAAACTATTGCAGACAATTGGCAATTTCTTAGATAGTTAAATACATACCTACCATATGACCCAGCAATTCTACCCCAACCAGAGAGAAATGAAAACACATGTCTACACAAAAATTTGCACACAAGTTTTTATAGCAATTTTACTCACCATAGCTCAAAACTGGAAACAACCCAAATGTCCATCACTAGCAATGTATAAATAGTGACATGTCCATACTGCAATCAACTAATACTTGGAACAAACTACTTACACATACAACAAAATGAATGCCTTATAATCTTAATATTGAATAAAACAAAGCAGACACAAGAGATCATATACTATATGATTATATTTGTAATATAAAATGCAAAACAATCCCATAGAGACAAAATGTTATTAGTGCTTATCTTAGCTTAGGACTGAAAAGATAGACAACAAAAGAACATAAGGAAACTGTTGAAATTGAATATGTACCGCATCTTCATTGTCATGGCTGTTTATGGGTGCAACCCTATCAAAATGCGTCAATTGTATGTTCTGAATAGATGCAATATTGTATATAAATTATAACAGAGTAAGTTTGCCAGGCAAGAGTGCAAAGAAAGCACATGGACAGATGGAAAAGGTGGGGCCTTCAGAAATAAGGACATGAGGAATACATTCCTATAAGCAATCTCTCATAAGCATATACATACCTATAAGCATAATCTCTGAAAATAGTTCACAAACTCCTTCACACGGCAACTCTGTCTTTTATTATATCTCTGGTTGTCGTGGGATAGCAATAATGTTTCTGATTTGCCTGGAGTTGTTCACTATGTAACCTAAAGCAGATTTGTAAAAATGCTAATCTATGATCAGAAAACCAAATGCATTCCCAAATCATCCTTCATTTTTCTAAGACCTGTAGGAATTAATCATACCCCTTAACACTTAATCTGAAAGATAAAATTAACAAATACCCCCATAATGCAGTTGTTATAAAGCTTAAAATATTGCATATGAAAGTGCCTAAAAATATTTAGGTATATGTGCTAGACATCCAAAACAAAGGAAAAGGGCTTCAAGACATATTTGTTGATTGACACACCAACTGTTATTTGTTTATTCATATATAAAATTTCTCCTTATCTGTATAAGTATTACCCAGGTCAAGTAATTTTCCCAATCAGAGATACACTTCTTTATCACTTTGGTCAAAAAAATGCTGCAGAAATTAGAGCTGATTTTAAAATGAATTTGGATAAATACAATTATCAAGGTAAATTTGTTCCCTATCATGTGCCCCCTCCCCCATCACATAAAGCATTCCAAGGTAGGAGTGAATAGGAAATTATCCATTGTTTTTACATTATTTTAGGAAACATGCTAGGAAATTATTCTTAAAACGTTACACACTTAGTAAAGGGAACACAAGGTATCCCTGGCCCCAGAAATAAAATGGATAATATAAACAACATTTAAGACAGATTCAAATTAATGTTTAATTGGAATCACAAGTGATAGAGACCATTTATAGTTTCTGAGAAGTTATATGATTAAAGACCTAAAATGAGCTTGATTTGTCCATGCTTCTGTGCGTATTTGGGAAGAACTTAGGAAGTTATACATGACTGTGAATTGCTTTTTAGTATATTTTGGTTCGTGGACAAACTTCTTTCTTCTAGTTTAGGGAACAGTAAACTACAACCCATTCCCTCTGTCATTGGAATCTAATCTTTCCCATTTGTTTACTTTTGCCCATAGCACATACTATCCAGGCTTGAATAGTTGCAACAGAGTTCCTATGGTCTGCCAAAGTTAAAATATTTATTCTCATCCTTTATAGATAAAGTTTGCCAGCTCCTCTTCTAAGTAATACAAAGTTAGATATGGATATTGGAATATCTACATTGATATTATGTCAGGAATAGGTGAGTCTTACTTATGAAAACAGAAGAACCCACTGGACTTAAAATTTCATGTCTAGTTATCAACAAAACAAACATAGACAGTCAAATATATTTAGCTCTTGGGTACTCAAACCACTTTATATTATACAATCTTATTAGAGTTAAAATATTTCGGAAGGTGAATTAGAGTGAAGTTTGTGGAGAACAGTAAGTATGAACCTTATCAACTAAAGCAACAATTGCTAAATTCCCCTTTCTCCAGTAAAAAATGAAATAAAATTGAATCAACTGTCCTTCCTACTCACAAGACAAAATTTGTATCTGTGTTTGATGAATGGTGAATTGTCCAGCTATACTCAAAGTCATATTCTCTTGAAATGCAGTGAGTCAGTTAAAGATGATGTGATGCAGTACAAAAATCTCTGGCCTTAGAGAAAACAGACTGAGTCGTATTGAATCCTGACTCCCCCTTTAAGAGTAATCATGTGGTACTGGGGAGGCTGCTCAACCTTCAAACCCAAGGTTTCCTCATCATCATTAGCACAGACATGATCATTCCTAAATTATGGAGCTTGAGTAAGATTAAAAGTGGAATGTAAACAAAACCACAAGCACAGAGTCGTAACTCAAAATATGTTACGACACTTCTTCTCCCCCTGGTATTCTAGGGGCAATCATTTATTAATGTTATTATCTCAATATCCCAAAGAGATATTGATTACTACCTTTTTCTAGAAACCCTTTTCAAGTTATTTATTTGGGGGGGTATTAATTTCAACCTTTGGTTCTACTTGAATTTTCACCTTGAAATATGATATTGTTTCTTCCTAGAAAAGTATGTCATGTTTCTCTGTGTTGTGGAATAACTGATATATTTTTCTAATAATTCTATATGTTTTCTACTGATCATGAAAGCATTTACACATTAATTTGGAAATCATTATTCTTAGAAAAAAGTTTTTTAGAAAGTTTTCCTCTCAGGATATTACTGAGATCCTTCTTATAATTGAATTCTACAATCTTTCCTGAAACCATTTCACTGAGATAAGGGAAATGTTTTACAAATACTGCAACCCATTTCATAATTTTATGGAATAAATTGTGCAATGAACTTAAAAGTTCAATTTCAGCGTACCTCTTACATAGAGCCAACAATGAGGCAATCCGTATATCTTGTTCTTGTCTCATTGAGGGACAGGATTCATCTTTGGACTTCTGTCTGGCTGTGACTAAATCTTAAAACCTAGAATCATGTGCCAACAAATAAAAAACTAAGCAGATAGTACACTTTTCATTTTGAAGACTGATTCTCAGCTTTGTGTGTTAACATATTCTCTTGTGTCACTGAACTTTAAAATTCTGAGACCTATTGATCTGCTAGCTTTGATCCTCTTTTGTAAATTATGCTTCTGTACTTGAAACTTTGTCTGGTACCATCAAACCCTTCCTGTTTAATTGGACTTCTATTGTTCCTATAGGACAGTCATGGTGCATGGCTACCCAACATTTCTGAATGACCCCAAGTTTTTGGTCCATCCTGTGTTCTAACATAGCTATGTATAAAATAGAAATACCATGTTTTCAGGTACTATATATGGATCTACTAAAAATGTATAAAAAGGCCATCAATGGTGATATAGACACTATCCTAATTTGCAAGCAGAAGATTCTCCTACTTCTGGTATTACTAACGTCAATCTAGATGATTTCAATCAAATTATTTCTGTTTAAAATAGCCAATGTTTAAATCATAAATCATTTTTCCTTTAAAAGAGTATGTGAACTGAGAAGGAAAACTATGTTCACATCTATGGTCTTAAAAGAACCTAAAGTTAACAGAGAGAAAAGAATGCTACATACCACCTGGCCAGTGAGAGCTCACCTGCATATAGGTGTACAAATAACCTTCAAGAAGCAGAACACTGTTAAAAGAGGTTGAAAAGGCAGAAATTGTTGTGATGCCTAGCTAGGTAAGTTTTTTTTCTTCTAAGAATTAACTTAATTGGAAGATTTAATTCCTTGATTAAAAAAAAAAAATAGCCAGATTGTAATCCAAGAAGGACTCATTTAGCACTTTTAATTGACCATTTTATATATTTTTCTCTCTTGTTCTTGCATGTAGGGTCTAAATTCTCAGAGGGATTGAGTTCATGTAACATTTTCCCAGTGCATACATATTTAGCATAGATCCAATCAGGTGCTTAACGATTATCTAGTGATGATGATGAACAAGAGCTTAATAATGGGGTGTTCTCTAAAGGTTGACTAATATGGCTTCCAGTTACTATTTTTTCACTCTCGTTGCACTCATATTTTTATTGTTGTAGAGAAGCTATAAGTTGAGTATTCATTGAAAAAGTTAACTAGACATTCAATGTAGAAGTAGGTATATACACACACACACACACACACACACACACACACACACATATATTTATCAGAACATTTCAGAGAAGGATAGCCAAGATTTTATTCCCATGACTCATTCCATGAAATATCCATTATCTTTGTCAACCTCTATTTTTAAGGTTTTTATAATAATGTTTATTATTTGCAACATTTTAAATGTTTTTGCAAAGAGAATCTTGGTTTAGTCAGAAACAGTTTATTACTTTTGCAATATTCTATTTATATGCCAGAAACCAAAATGTACTGCAGTGATGCTGGCCCTACAGACCTTCCATGCCACAAAGGAAGCCATTTAAGTTCCTACTTGTACATAACATAAACCCTTCTTTCCATGTTAATGGATGACAAGTCTTCAGTCTTTGGCTGAACAACCTAAGAGCTATTATTGTCTCTCATCAGCATTAAGTCAAACACAAAACCAATAAAACCAGTCTCACCCTAAATAGGATTGTCCTTACCAATACCTTTTTTTTCTGTCTACTAAGTAACACATCATTCTCCAGATTTAAAATGTAGGCTTAAATTTTGACTTACCCCTCCTACCACCCCAAATCCATTTATAGTCACAAAGTCCTATTGCTCCTCCATGAAATATGCCTTATATCTGTTATTAAATATGTATATATCTTATAACTTCTCCATGAAATATGCTCCTCCGTGAAATATGCCTTATATCTGCTATTAATTCTCTACTTTTCATGTTATCTTTGTCTAAATTCTTCACCTCCTCATCTCCTGGATAATTCCAGTAGCTTCCATACTAACCTTGCCTTCTCCAGTTTCTTGCCCATCTTTTCCAGCTGGAGTTTAATGAACAGAATGCTCTGATTTAAGTCCTGTTTTAATATTGTCATCTCACAGTCCCAAATCTTCATTTGTAACATTCCCCCCTTCATTTCTAATTTATGTAAGACTATTTCATATTTATAAAACCATGCCACAAAGTAAGAAAACTCCATATGAATGAAACATTATGGAATTATTGTCATTAATGATATGGACTCTCCCTGGATTTTAGGATAAGGCAAAATGTAGCCCATCTTTCCTGCAGCATAACTTGATTTGAAATGCTGGCCAACATGATACCTTCAGCTCTACTTAGGTTAAGTTCAGCATGTAAGGGAGGATGTCTGTACTTAGCCATGAAAGGAGATACAGATTCTGGGTGATAAACATACGTGGGAGATTTTTATATTGTGAAATGACCAGACATGCATGGTCTACCCAAGAACTTTGTTCTTGACCCTGTCTTATTTATTTTATTATAGCCATGAATGAAAATAGATTATATTCTTATCAAATCTGCAGATATTAAAAATAGGGGGAAATAAGGGCTAGGTCAGATGACAAGATCAAAGTTCAAAAAGAACTCCAGCAAGAGGTCAAAATGAAGAGCACAAAATATGACAGAGATAAATAAGTTTAGAATGCTAGGTTCAAAACTTCAGCTGAACTAGAGAACTGTGGGAGAACTCATTTTATAATTACTTTAAAATATCTCCAGGGGAGGAGCGTAGGATGAAGGTGTAGATTATTTATAAGGGAAATAAAAGTCAAGCCAATACCGTTTTACTTCCAAAAATAAACAAGGCATACTTAAACTCTATTAGTAGAATTATGTTGCCTAGAATAGGGAAAGACCAGATTCATAGTGTTTTTTACCTGGGTAGCTCGAGTATTTTCAATTCTGATTGCTCCAACAGTTGATAAACACTTAAGGATTGTGAAGGATCTAGAAATCAGAACAGTACATAGCTATTCATTTTTAACCTGAAAGAAGGTCATTAAGAAAGGATGTGATGTCTGTATTTTTAAGAGCTCTCCTAAGGAAATAAAAATTTACAGAAATCATATTTTGCATTTCACAAACCATAGTTGTTTTTCAACAAAATAATACCGCGATTTTTGAGAGGGCATGGTCTTTGTGATAAAGAACATGTGTGGGGATCCAAACAACTAAGACAGCCACCTTTAACAAAAACCAAACAAAGAAAAGTTTATTCTTATTATTTGCTGTAGTTATATTCTATGGAACTAATTTGCAAACACTGAATTAGTGACTATAGAAGAATTGCTTTGAGAGAGGGGAGCACTGAATTAATTTCCTACAAGTTTTGGTTATGTTTTCATCAATGATCAATACAAAAACTTATCTTAAGTATGTTTCTGTACAGAGACACCTTAGTTAATCTTACATGTAAGAGTGAATTCATGGCAAACTAAACTATAATTCACATCTGAATGAAGCTTATCTGACACATGTATTTTCTCCGTAAGTCACACTGCAGTTTTTTATGGAACTCTACAGAGCACTTTAGCATGACACCCGGGGGCCATTTTAGAGTGAAATTATCAACCAAAAGTGTAGAAAAGCAAAAAATGTGGCACTACACAGATCTCAAAAAGGACAGAGTATGAGAACTGGAATGAGAAAGCAAAGAATGGTCTTCTTTGACCTCAGTAGGGAGATGTGTGCATTGGTTGACACAATTTTTTCACAGCTTGATGCATGTCTGCAACGGACTCAAAAAGCACCGCCAGTTTTAATTTGACTTTAAAAATAAGTAAATTTTAGTGAGCTGGTGAATTTGCAAATATAGAATTCAGCAATAATGAGAACTACTTCCAACACATGTCCTGACATTTAGTGAACAAGAGAGTATGACCTTTGTATTTGAAATGTACACTAGATTCTTGAAAAAATATAAAAGTAAAATGTTCAATGATCAGAACTCCGCAGAATGTGACTTTGTCACCAAAACTTTCCCAAATTGAATATCACAGTGTTGTTAGAGACAGTTCATGGAAATTTGCTTCGAACTTTCATTCTGTTTTAATTCTATAATTTAATCCAATCTCAGTTTACGATTTTTCCCCCATCTATCTGCATTGAGGACCTTCCTACTATCCTGACTTCATCAAATCTAATGACGTTTATCTCCTTTCCATTTTCGTCATCAGCACACATGGCTACAACCTGAACTTCATCATTACCTGTATCACTCCCAGGAAAAACCTTCTTAATTACTACATATCCTCTACTCACTTCCACTGAATCTACTCAATTTCTATTTGTGATACAGAAACTCCCAAGTCATTTCAATGTTTCTTTTACCCCAGGAGCCATTATTATCTTTTGACCTTCGCATCTTTTTATTTTCCAAATAATGAGTAATCACCATTTATCTACTCAGCTCCCATTCCTGGTTTGTCAAGTATGTCTACAAAAATTCACAATACCAAGCTGTTTAATCCTTAATAAATTCATATAGTTACTCAACCTTCAACAAGTCTTTGCTATTCTTATTCATCTATACTAGAAAACCATTTGCACAGCACGATTGCCAAATATTTCCTCCTTTCTACAAAACCTGCCAAGATTTGAGTTCACACTGATATAGAGATCACCTGAGTCTATGGTAGCAAATTCTTAACTAGTCTCCCCACATCCTGTCCTGTCCATTTTATAAACCAATTAATCATTTTAAAGTAGATGGCTAATCAATCTACATGTTCCCCATAACTGCCTGGTGAAATTCCAAACACCTTACATGGCATTCAAGTTCCTCTATGCACTGGTTTTGAATTACTTATAAAACCTTTCCTACTAAATCCATTTGTGTACTATGTCTAAGCCCAAATGGACTATTTCTGTCCCCAATCAGATCCTATTTCTCTTTACCCAAGCCCCATACTTACACTTTTCACTTTATCAGAAATATTTTAACCTCAATCCTTGTCCTTTATAATCTTATCTGTTCTTCAAGTCATAGTCTGAAAACATTTCTTTCATAAAGTCCTTTCTGAATCTACATCTGGAAATACACCCTTCTTCTGACTCACCATAGCAAGACAGAATTGTATGTAATTCATTTGTATTTGTGAAATAATTCTTTTGTTCTCAGAACATTTCAAGATCTTTAAGAGTAGAAAATATGGTATCTATCTTGCTTTTATCATAGTTCCAGCATACTCAGTGGAATACTATTTAATAACTGATGAATGAATGTGATATATATACACACATACATATGTATGTGAATATATGTACACATACATATGCGTATTGTGAGTGGGCATATAACATAATGTAAATGTGTTTAATATAAAAAGTATATATAACACAGAACTAGGTATAACACATTGCTAATGAACCAAATTATTAATAGATTAAATCTTGAAACACACATATGGGAAAATAGAAAAAAGAAGTTAGCAATTATTTTATAAAATGAAATGAAATTGATTGGAAAAACTGATGAAAGTTATGTTAGCATTAACTCTCCAGACAGATTTGTCCTGAAATTTTTTCTAGACATAGGGGTTTAATTATTTCATGTTTGGAGTTCAAAACTAAAGGATAACACAAGAAAAAAAAAAACATTCAATGCATTTTAAATTGAATGGACACAGTTAGACACTGTTAATATTATAATGGTGCATCACTTAATGGAAGAACTCTTTAATTTTGATTGAGTGAAAATAGTAACTGAGTATTTTCTATTCCATTTGCACAGTGAACACTCATGCAATAAGTCATTATCCTTACCATCACTGCCACCACCATCATCATAAAATATATTCCTTAGTTAAAAAGAACTTCAAAAACTACACAAGAAATGTAGCTCAGTAGGAAGCTACAACAACTGTGGAAGCTTAGTAACATCAAAGCAAAACCATTCATCATCTTCTTGACCATCATGGTCTAATTTATCCTCAATGAACAAAGCAGAAAAGGGTGCCTCCAGGGAGATTCTTTCCCAGGAAAGTCTGCCCCATGCAGGGAAACTACCTGAGCTTACCCTAAAATAAAAATTCAATACTGAAAACCAGTCAGTTTTGTAGTGATAAGCATAAAGTATTGCTCTTTGAGGCTTAGTATATGTAGTCATAGCTTAATCCACCCTTTTATTTCTGGCTACTCCCAAATCCAAAGGAAATTCTTCAAAGACCAAACTTCAGTTTCACCATATTTTCACTTGGCTATTAAACGCAATTCAGATTCAGTCTTGTGCACTGAAACAATAGCAGAAGGAAATAAAAAAAAATTCTATCAATGCTATAGCATAAGATACAGAACTTAAATCTGGGGCACATATGTTACCCTAACTTAACCTCCCTAAATCACAGGCATGGTAGGGATTGTTTACTGAAAAGAAATATGGTTCAAGTGAACCAATATTTATTAAGCAACTATTTGGGTCAATCTGGGAAATAAAGGATGATTTTATTTGATGGTTAATCCATCCCATCAAAGAACTTATAAAAATTATCAGTAGACCAGACATGCATACCACTCATAGAATATGATACTGTGTGCTAGCTGTCAGAACAAATATGATGTGAGCATGAAAGAAGGCTGCCTAAGAACAGTAAGTGAGATACACAGAAAAAGTGGCTTTTGCGGGAGACTTTGCAAGACATCAACAGTCAAAACAAACATAACTTCAACCATGGATACAGCTCTCAGTAGGAGTCTAAATTTTAGGGTAATTTTGAAACATGAGCTATGAAAATAATTGAGATTAAAGATAAATCATAAGTGAAATGTGTGAAGAGAAGTAAACTGAGATAAGTTAGTAAAATGAGCTATATTCCTGAAGGCACTAATCTCACTGAAACTGTAAGACTGCAGGAAGAGGAATGCATGTTACATTCCACATTGAATTTATTGTGGGAAGTGACGCAGAGAGATGTATTCACATGACTGACATAGAGGGGATTGGGAGTGATAACTGGAACTTTTAGCAGATACTAGGTTGCCTATATAATGTATACTGTAACGTGCATACTAAAATAAAACTTTGATCTTTCAGGAAATATTTTAGTTTAAGTATAAACAATGCAAGTTCTAAGATGTCAGAAAGCAATGCATTACATTTAAATGGTCTCTGTGTTATGTGCTTAAATAAAAGGGATTTTCAAGTGATCCATTATTAATCCACCAGAATTCCTCGCTACTCTAGAAGAATTCCTCACCATTTTCATTAGAAAGGATCAGTATCCAGGTGCCTCCTCTGAAAATAAAGAACAGTAACTGCTTTTGGTAATAGAATATTTGGGTTTTGTCAGTCGCTTTCCTAATTGGTAAGTCTTTGTCACTTTTTTTCTAATGTAGGTGTGCCAAAGGTGAGTTATATTAATAATCAACTAGAAGCTTCAAGACCTCTGAAGTAAAATTTCTTGAAAGTTCTTGTGTGTGTGTGTGTGTGTGTTTACAGAAATCCATGTTGACTGTGGAGAAGACTTGATTAAAAAAGAAAACAATATCAGCAACAATGAGAATAGTTTTGATTTTTAGTACCAGACAGACAACTCAAAGGACTACCTGATGGAGAAAGCTTGTAATATTTATATAACAAGGAGGAAAAAAAATACTTCAAAATGTTTTCTTTGTCAACACAGTCCTGAGGAAATTATATTTTTATTAAAAAACTGAGATTCCTCCCAATGCTTCATTTGTCTAGATAAATGCAGCCCAAGGCACAAAAACATATTCTTAATAAAGCTGAGATGCACTGTGATTTTGCTTTATTTATCATGCTTGCAATTTTCTACCAATTTATATATTTCTATTATTCCCAATGTCCTTAATTTCTAATGTGCCTAGGACAGAATGTGAAATTAAACCAGCGGTTCAACCAAGTCTCCATTAAAGAGGTTTCTTGATAAATACAGCAAAGATTTATTGATTTAGCAGGACAACATGTTAATAATTTGCTGGTGGCAGAAAACGAATTCACTACCAGGGAATTCTGACACCTAAAATCTACATATTGACATGTTGGAGTGAAACTAGAAAAAATGTCTATAATTTTTTACTTATTTATTCTATTTAGAAAAAAGAGACTTGAGTCATTCTGGCTCACTTTTCTTAGCATTAGTCATACTGCATTTCCTTAAGCCTGTGAGTGTGTTTCTATGTAAATAAACTATGTAGTTCACTCAGGGATAAAAGTCACAGTATTTAGAGATTATAAAGACCTATTAGATCATCCGGTCTGACCACCAAGAGATAGTCCCTAGATAGGAAACATAACTGCTGAACTTTGCCAAGAAGCCAAGAAGAAACAGTTGGCAAAAATATTATCCAAGCTTTTTTGTTTTAACTTATCTAATAGTTGTTCTGGCCTCTTACCAAGTGGACTAGTAAAATTATCATTAAACAGTTCAACATATCAGGAAGTCACAAAGTTTGACTTATTTGAGTTGACAATGTTCCAACCACCTCCATTTGTTGACGAGATGATCTTGTTTGCAAAATATGAACACTGATGATTCTGCTCTTTGAACAAGCCTGGCAGTTTCTTTTCAGTAAAGAAAGTTAAAAGGCCAGTTTTTCTTGTTTTTCATAGTTTATTTTCACTAGTTTCAGGGACATTAGCTATTAACATATAGGCTTGCACAACATTGAAGATGACTGTAGTAGAATACAATACCAACTTACAACTTTGTGAATCAAAATGTTTTCCATTTTCACTCTCAATATTTTATGGAGTTAGGAGTAATTTTGAAACAAAGGTTTGGCATATGATAGCAATCAAAGAGCAATTAGAAAGTGAAGATACCTATTCTGGTAGCTTTCCCCTTTATTCTGCAGTTCTTAAATTCTATTTCAATCCTATTTCAACCAGTTGAGTTTCCAACGTAAGTCAAGGAACACTAAATGGTAAAATTGAGTTTAACCAATATTCTGCCAAGCTGAAATCTATAATTGGCACTTTTAAATGTCAAATAGCTATACAACATAAATTTGACTTTATAATGTTGATCTTGAAGCGTACAGGATTCTGAAAAGCCAAGCTATTTTTTAAAAAATTTCCTATGTTCCCTCTACAAAGATTATAATCAGAAAATATCAATACTACTGAAGGAGTAAAAACCTTATGAATTAATATATAAAACATATCACAAATAGAAATAATTATCAAATCAAGGATGAATATTTGATGTAAAAGGAAATGTAGACCTAAACATTTTATGCAATATTATTTCTCACCTACTAAACAAAAATCAACCTAATCCATTAAGTAAATCATCTATTTTTATTGAGTTTTCAGAGTGGGTATGTGAGATTATACTAGATGTGCCATGTGAAATTATATTAGAAATGTTGTGAAAAAATGTAATGTGGTCCTTAACTCCTTGAAGCCTACATCCTAAAAGCATATATTCCATTTAAACCTTTTACAAATATGAGGATTTCAGAGGGACTCGGTGAGACTTTCCATGTGCAATGAGCATGCACTAAGAGTTAAGCCCTTTGATGGTGTTGTAGAGAATTATAAAGGAGGTATTAGACATGGTCCCTGACCTTCCAGAGATTACCAACATTATGGAAAAGATGAATATCTACTGTCCCATCCCTCATCTCCCACACAGGATAGAAAGTAAGTGACTAATTTCTGTTATCTAGCTTATGTTCCGTTAGCTAGAAAAATCAGAGTCCAGACAAGAATACAACACACTCAGATGGGGACACAGAAGGAAGTTTAGTGAAAGAACTATTTTTATAAAGTTTGGGCAGTGCTAAGAGAAACCAAAGAAAATGGTGAATAACCCATGATTGACATCAGGGAAAAGTGTTTTTACTGCACTTAGGGCTGAAAGAGCAAGTTGAGGGTGTGGTTATCAGAAGCTGGAAAAGGCTCTGATATATTTTAGGAACCAATCATAAATCAAGGAGTGGGGAAAAAAAAAAGAAACAAATACTTGATCTGTAAGAGGTGACTGCCATCTTCAGCAAAGAATGAATCCCAGTCAACCACAGGGCTCCCAGGACAGTCTGGGAATTCAGCACCCTAACTTCTCTCTCCACTTTACCTTAGGTCATTTGCTGGTGACTCTCTTTGGTCAAACAAATTAGGAAGTTACAAGGCATAAGAAATTACTGAGGCATCCCAACTCCTAAGGGAGTTGTTGAAGGTACTCTGAGAGTACAGAACAGGATCTGGCTAGGCAGAGAATAACCAGCAGCTATGGCTACATTTAGTGTCACCTAAGTTCCCAGGAATATATGTTGGATTGAAAATCAAATATTTTGGTCTATTGGTTAAAGTAGTGTTTAATTTGCATCAGAATATTTTGGCACTTCTCCATTAGATGAGATCACAGTCAATATCAACATGAGTTTCCAACTTAAGTCAAGGAACACAAAAAGGCAAAATTTAGTTTAACCAATATTCTTCCAGGCTAGTCTATAATGAGTACACTGATAGTGGCAAATTTACGCAAACTAAATTTGACTTCAAAATGGTGACCACAACGTATACAGGATTCTGAATAACTTACAATTTTTCAAGTAATATGTTTGACTGAGAACGTTAGCTTTAGTAGAGTAAGATTTTTTATATTTTTAAATGGGTCAGACATATATTTCACATATAGATATTTTACTTTTAAAAAGTATATTGATTAACCAGAAAACTTTGCTTCTAGGTCATCGTGGATAGCAAAAATTTGACTCTCCTCCCAAAATAAAACTATTGTTCATAAATTCACTTTGAACCTTTCTGTTCAGTCTTCTGAGATATATTCTCCTATGAGCATGCTTGATTTAAAATGTGTTTTTCATATTGGTTCCAGATATCAGTAGCACTTTATTGCTCAATAATAAGAAACTATAAGTATAGTAAAAGATTCAAAGCCTTAAAGGATTCAGAAGACACATAGTGAGGACCCCATTTGTGTTTTGTAGTCACCCACGTGCCGCTGCCCTGAAGCAGCAGGCTACTCAAACACAGAAGCCTCACCCTGGAGCATGATCTGCCTCGATTTGGAATTCAAGTTATGATTTGAATTCTATATATTTTATTCATATTTTGAAGTGGCAACCACAGAACACTTGGGCCTTATTCCTTAAACAATGAGTCATTCTGGAATTCCTTCCGCTATTTCCTGGACTTGATGAACTTTCATATACAAAATTTGGCTGCCTTTGATGCAACCAAATGAGTAGGGGACTAGTATTGCATAGGATCAGCCTGCTTTTAAAAGGTAAATGCAAATATCAAAAAGCTGCATAGAAGTTTTGAGTTCAATATAAAAGGTAAATGCAAATATCAACTCTTCATAACTTCTCATCAAAGTCAGCATAGTCTTTGGACATGTTTGAGTGGTAATAAGTAATGTATAGACGCCAAATGCTTCAAAGGTTATTTAGACAGAAGAGAAAAAGTGATAATTTTCTGGTTCACCTAAGCTATGCAGATAACTCCCCAAATGGACTCAGGAGCCAGAATATTTCACTCCACAGCAAAAAGTCTTTAGGCCCGGAAGAAATGGCACATTCTAATTTTAGTTTCTGATCACAATTCATAAATTATAAAGCAAATTTCTTTTTTAAGTACTATTGGAATAAGAAGTGACCTTGATTAAGATTTCCCAAAAGGATACTTTCAAGTGAATGGATTCTAAGACCACAAAAATATGTTCACATATGATTTTCACAAGCATTACTAATCACATAGTCTACTTTCAGGTAATTTTCAAGTAAAAATGTCCATATAATTACAATTTGTCTTTGTTTTCACTGTTTCTTTCACAAATACATTAGTTCCCAGTCTCTCTATGTGAAGCACACAACAGAGAAAGGTAAGACGCATGAAAAACTAGGAGCAGAAAGAGTGGCAATAATGTCATCACATATTTCTTTGGGTCACATTTTTCAAAATACCCAATAAAGTCTTTCAGTATGTTTATCCAGTCTTCATTCCTTGCATTTGTACCTTGAAAGGTGAATATTCCTTTCCCCTGCCAAAAATGGAAATTATTAAAAGCCACAGAAAGAAAATGAAGAAGATAGAACTCTGTCTAGACAAGACTCAAGCCATATCATGCATAAGGTTACATGAACATCTCCCCTCCTCCATCCTCCCTTAATGCACCATATAGAGAGGGCTCTCATGCTGTAAAGATGTCATATATATTTTCTCTTCACTCAAAGCTTCCTGAATAAAGAGAGATCTATTTGTCTCCATGGTGTTTTCGCCATTAACAGTATCAGAGCTGCAGGAACACAATGGGAGATGTGTTTTCCGTTAACCTCTTGACTCAGAGATGTCCTGATGCTAAACGTTATTGCATTTTGCATTAGCACAGAACAGTGGGAGTTCTGTGACTGATGTAAAAGGGTTGAGAAGGGCCACAGAGGCTCTCATGTGCTCCAGACTGTAGTTGGCAGTGGAGCACGAAGCACATAATTTTTGTTTAGAAAGAGCACAAACAGGACCTAGGGAAGGAGGTAGAGAATTTTACATACCCCCTTCCTGTTCACGACTGAGATAATCTCTACTCTAGAATGGTACTCAGTGCTCTAACATACCCTGTTCATATGCATCACCAGGCAGAGATTAATTTACTTTTCTTTATTACTCTAATGATCTGCAAGCCATGAAAGGAACAAGGGAATTAATATTTACTGTTTTCTTGGGCTACTTTTTTCATTACCTTTATGTGACTTTCAGTGTGAGTAGCGTGGTGTGTTAATTATCACTGCAAACTATTCCTTATCATTCTGTTTATGGCCCTTTAACAGTAAAGACATAGATTTAAGGCTATTCCCTTCCAGGTTATGAGAAAGACATGGAGGCTAAGAAGAATCCAGTCACTGTAATCTAAGCTGCCTGAATGACTGTCTCAGAATTGCAGAATATTTGAAGTACTAAAGATACTTCAGAAATTATGCAGTTAGTCTACAGCCATACCACCCTGAACGCGCCCGATCTCATCCGAGAAATTATGCAGTTATACTCCAAGGCTGACATATTTGAATGCTGATGTTCAGGAAGTTTAAATAATATAATATGGCAGAGGCAGGGTTGGCATCTGTACTCATGCCTCCAGTTGAATTTTTCTGAGCTATCCAAGAATGATTCTGTTGAATGAATGATCACTGAAATGTGAAACTCCAGAGGATCATAAACCCATGCCACCATGTACCCATGGTGCATCTTATAATGCTGCATATTAGGATTTAATATTAGAGGAACTAATGCATTTTTTAAAGTAACTTAGGAGACCATAATTAAAGGGGGAATACTGTTCTTCTCTAAAGATGAGAAACTGTCTTAAAATTGTTAATCTGCTGCTTAAGTTCCTAGCCATCTAGAATTCAGAAGCATTTGGTTATGTAACACTTGCTACCCAAAAGTGAGTTCCACACACCAACAGCAATATCCTCCATAAGAGTTTCAGTTTCCATCTAAGTCCAATGAAACAGAATCTGCATTTTAACAAGATTTCAGGGGATTAATATTAATTAAAGTTTGATGACCACTATACTGTTTTAAATATAACTTAGGAGTACAACTACTAGAGAAACAGACAATTAAAGTCCACCAGAGATTAGTCTTGCACAGAATAGAAAAAACAAGTTTTTCATTGGGGTTGGACTATGGAGGGCAAGAGAAGGGAAAATGGGTCAGAAGTAGTAGTTAGGGTGTTACTCTATTTGCAGTCACAGTTTGTACTAAGTAAGAAAAGGTTGGCTTACTCATTTCTCTTCAGATCTTCAGAAAAGCTCAGAGAAGACAATAAGCCAATCACCTTTGAAAGGGTGGAGTTCCATCTTTACAAGAATATCCTTGGAAGTGCTTACTTACCCAGAACAAGAAAGAGATTGGCTGCATTATCATATGCTAGCTCAATGTAAATAACCAAATTAACAAACAAAAAGATTCCAATATCTGCTGCCTGCAAGAAAGAAAAAAAAAAAAAAAAAGGAGTACAGATGACCTGTCTTCATGAAGTTTATAATCTAACTATTCTAACCATTCATTCTCCTTAAATTCCATCAGCCAACTATTCCTTGATTGACAAATGTCGACATGCCAGTAATACATTTATGTTTTGAAGCTTAGTAGTGTGCTACAAAATAGCTGTATTAAATAACGGGAATCTGCAAAATTAAAATTATACTTACACTACCTGTAATGGCATTATAATTTCTTGATATTAAAAATATAGCATGCCTAAACTTTTTTTTCCTTCTTAAGTCCTAAGATTAAGTATAAGAGATACTATAGTTATCTTTATCAATGATCCATATGAGATTTCTGAGATTAAGAATGACTCTCCGTTACACGAAATTCAATGAAGAGTCTCTGAGAAAATAAAACATATACTTACCAAAGATGAAGATGAAAGGAAGGAATGAGTCATTTTGAAGAATACCTTACCCATCCATTAGTTCTGAAATTGACAATAAGATGTGTCTACAGTGGCCTCCAACACTATTTATTTTCCTTGAAATACCCCAATTGTTTGTCCTACTAAGGGTTACTTGCAGGAAAATACAATATGACTTTCTAGACACCACAGCTATTCCGAAAAGTAACAGGGCATTATTCAAACTCTGCTAGGTACAACCTTAATACCAAGGTTGTAGAAATACATTATTATGAAAGTAACTTTGTCTTCAGAAGCAGGACTCAAAGATCACTTTGCCTTTGGAAGTCTGATTATGTGAAGCCATTCAAGTTATACCCCTGAAATCAAGAGGACCTTATTGTCTTGTATAGAATGGTAACTCAATTTTTTAAAAAAGGGGGCCTGTATAAATGCATAAACAGTACTAAGTAGGCCCTTATATGTCAAGAGGCTACAAATGTTTAATACACAAACTCTTATCCAACACAGATACAAGTAGTGACTGTGCCTCATGTCAAATTCATTAAAAATGGGAAAACAAATTAATAGTGTCCTCTAAAGCAAGATCACAAGCCTAAAGACCATGCTGGAGCCTTGGGGGTCTTACTCCTAGTACTACTATAGACTTTTAGGGTTGCCTGAACTAATACTAAACCTTTAGCTGTGTTTCCTCATCAAACTGGGACTAGTTACCCTTTGCCTATTAGTAATGTAATTGTTATTAAGATGTGATTCATCCTGTGAGCCATCTGAACATGAATCAAAATGGTGACACAGGGACCCATCATTTCTTTTTTTAAGGAAGCTACCCATAGAGGCTTCAAAAATCATGCTCTTTTTTGCATCATTATGTATTAAAATACTAAAAAGAATCATAAATGGATGAAATAACCTCATCAAGTCCCCACTAATTAATAGTAAGTTCTGTTGAGAACTGTCTGTACTTGGAGAAACTCCATCTAGCCAACAGACACAGACTTTCATACTAGTTTGCTGCTTGTTCACTTGTGTAGATAGTGTAAGCTTAGTCAGAGACAGGCAAAATGATACTGGCCATTCCCATGAAATAAAGGAGCCTTATATGCTTTTTATAGTCAATCCCCACATCATTACCATTCCAGCCTCTTGACATTTTTCCATAAGAGGTTTTTGGAGCACATTTAATTAACAAGGATACAAATAACATTCACACATAGACCAGCTTAGCCTAAATCTAAAGTGTGAATTCACAAACATGACTCTTGATCTTGTGAACTTCCTAGGCTGGAAGACACACATTTACTTTCAATTTTATTAAATCCAAGAAAGTTCAATGTGATTACAAAATGACCCTGATTTCTTAGGGTTTCCCAGGTTCACACCCTTTGCCATGAGAAATTGTAGTGCCTTCTACAATATGCCACACTTGATGACGTGACTTCCTTTGAGCAATGAGGTATTAGCAAACATAAGGCAAGCAGAAGCTATAAAAACACTTAAGTCATTTGATTTGTTCGTGATCTTGTTCTTCTGCCATTGCCCATGCGCTAGACTAGTCTGTTGTAGAGCATGACACACAGAACAGAAATGAACTACCCTAGTCACCCTAGGGATCCCATGCAACAGCTAATTGCTAGAATGAATGACCAGAAAAACTTCCCTCTGACCCATAGATCCATGAGCTGAATATTTTCTTATTGGTAGATGTGACTGAAGTTTAGCGTGACTATGTAGCATTATTGTGACAATTAAAAACTGCCATACTAAATCTCTCAAAATCTCACAAAGTCAAACAAAATGCAACCCAAAGAAACATCATATAAACACATTATGGGTTCAACAATTAAACAAAACCTAAATACTAAAACACCAGTAAAGTAACTGTACCCAATCTTACCTGTCATAGGCTTTCCTGGGGGAAAACAAAGCCTGAAGGAATCATGATCAATCTTGGCATGTTGCTTTGTGCAAGACCCAAGGAAAGCTAGGAGGCTGTACAGTTATCTCCCGTGATGTAATTCTAAACTATACAACCTACTACCTCAACCTGGGAACATGCAATCACAATGGCTGGAAAGCTATCATTTCTTAGGCAATGAAATTACAAGTTAGTCTTATAATTGTTCTTTGTGCTGTCACCTATTTGGGCCATTCATGAACAATATATCAGAGAGTCTGACAGTAGATAACATCACACAAAAACTGTGGCTTGAGAATATTGTGTGTATGGGAAGGGAAGAAATAATTGGAATTAGTCTTCTTGATTATTATCTGTGACAAAAATTTTGCTAACATTTTAATGGCAGTTTTTCTGATCAATCTAATGCCCTCTGGTATCTGCTGACAGAATACAAATATAAACTAATATTGGAACTTAGACCGCTGGAGAAAGGATTAAGACGACAAATGTTCTTCTTGTGAAAACAAAAAATTAAACAAGGGGAAAACAGCATAAGTCTTAACCATGAAATGATATAGAAACAGTATTCTAAGCAGAGATAAACAAATAATACAGAAGCTACATCTAATGCTCACTCAATAGTATTTATCAATCTATTACATAACTCACATATTTATAATGGGCTCACCCTTCCAGAGTTGACTGTTGCAGTAGCTTTTCATAGTCTGTCACCAACAGCTTATTTAGTAATGTATAAAAATATGACTGTATATTTTTATAAGGGAATGTGGCAAATTTCCCTGTTTCTATGTGTTAAGATGGGTCTCTATTTTCAGCCCAGTTAGAAGCTGGAGTAACAGTCTCCTACAAGCCTAGAGCCTTCTCATCTCCATATGATCTCACATTTAATAAAGTTTATAAGTTTCCATGAAGACTGCTCTGTGCTCTCTAACCATGGCCTTTCTCATCAATGCTTAGGCAGAGTCTGATTGTTCCTGGTTAAGACTGTTGCACATAGGAGTTAGTCCTAGGCATAGGAACATGGAGCATACAATGCATCAAAGAGTGATACTTTTATATTACTGATTGAAAAATGATAAACCCAAGTGCTGTTGAGTTAGAGTTTCTTCACACTACCCAATAACTAGAGAAGGACTGCTTTTCCAGTTTTTCTAATCCTGGTCTCCTATGCATCTAGCATAGATGAAGATGCATTTTTAAGAGGTCGGGTCTTTGGTCAATTCT
The DNA here is from genome assembly GCA_004024945.1 of Uropsilus gracilis. Taxonomy (NCBI): domain Eukaryota; kingdom Metazoa; phylum Chordata; class Mammalia; order Eulipotyphla; family Talpidae; genus Uropsilus; species Uropsilus gracilis. The sequence continues at coordinate 43,953 of PVHY01009892.1, forward strand.
ATGTAGTCTTTCTTGTAGAAAAGACTGGAAGTTGGTTTCACCAAAGAATTTTTTTATTTTCTTTGGGAATAAATTCCCATTCATTCATCAAAGAATTTTTCCTCTGATTAGTTCACTATTCTATATACATACTTCTAATTTTACTCTAACAAAATTGCATTATAATTTGTGTGCCTCCTTCACTAGATCCTAAGCTTCTGAAGACAGGACTTGCTGTTCAACCTTGCAAAACCATACCACATCTGGCGGGTAGTAAAGGAAAAGTGTTTGTTGAATGAAAACAAAACTGTATGAATGGATGAATAGATAAAATGGAGATCTAGATGGACTCAAAGTTAAGGGTCATGAGGATTTTTACTTTTATATCAAGTCACTTGTACTTCTATTTATATTTTAATTAAGTTGGATTTACTATCAATATTTGAGAAGAGGAGAAATCAGAGTGGCTAAATTTAAGGCAAGTTTTATATGGGCAAGTTTGCCCTATATCCTGGGTCTTATATGGAAATTTAAGGTGTAACTGTGAATCCTGTCCCTAGATACTTGTGTGTAAGATTTAATATTCACTATTACACCAGAAGAAGGTATAACTCATTTTCTTTCCCTTGTATTTGAATTTCTTACACTTCCCTTGCTCTGACCATGTGCCTGATTTGTAAACATGGTCAAAATATAACCCTCACAATGAAACACAAAGCAGTAGATGAACAGGTAAATGTTAGAAGAAGAATTTGTAAGGTATAATAATGCTAGTATATTAGTCGGAATATAGAGCTTATAGAACTTTTAAATATTTGGAAATGAAAAAATTAATCTTTCTCTGTGTGTATTCTTCTTTTAGGGGTCAAAGATAAAAAAGATGCTGCTCTTAGAATTCTAATGGTTTTCAATACTTTGCTCTTTTGGTTGTACGATTTCCTTGTTTATTTTCACTGATTTTAGCCCATTATCATGTATTAGAGCAATTATGGTTCATTACATAATTAGTGTAAATATTTGTAGGCATGTAATAATAACACACAATTATGATATGGAATGATGTCATAAAAATTCTTATTGAAAAGAGAACATGAAAAATAAAATAAGTAGCATTTATAGGGAAAACATAGTGTTTTATATATATATATGTATTTAAGCATAGAGAATCTGATACATTCTTTAACAGTGAAGAATACATTCCAAAGGTATTCTTAATACACATAAACAAACTCGTAGTCGACTGAATATTGAGATTTTAAGTGCTACCCACAGCAATTCCCCTAAATGAAATGAGGACAAACCTCCAACAATGTTACAAGTATCTGAGATTAGGGAAAAGCAAGTAGTCTCCATTAATCAACATATTCTGTATTTGATTAGGTATTTGGAATTTGGACAAGTGCTATGATTAAAACATGTGATTCATTAAAATGTGTCAATATGGCTGACATGCAATTCCACAAAGAGGCTCTTGACCAGATAATCAGTTTTTTGAAGCCAAGAGTCATCTCTTCTTCCGTTAGCAAAGTGCTGAACACACAGTAAGCATTCATAAAGGTTTGCTGAGTGACTGAGTGAATGAATCTTACAATTTTTCTCGTCAGATAGCTATATCATAAGAAATAAGTGCCTTTACTTCAATGCGACTTTATTAAATTTGATATTAGGTGTTAATAAATGTTTCAAGCTCTTTAAGGGGTCATTTATATTGACTTCTTTAAAACTGCAGAATTACTACAGGCACAAGAGGCTTTTAAAATCTTAATTAGAGAGGCTAAGCCACATTTGATGAGGCGAAATATCATAGTCAGCAGACAAGGAAACAGAAGACCTAACAAATAACGGGGAATGACATGGGAAGCATATTTTAAAAAGATATCTTATTAACTAAAAATATAAAGTTAAATCTATCCTAAACATACCTTTTCTGTATCATATAGAGAAATTGCTTATTAATTTTGAAATACAAACAAGAAACTTGTTCAAATTTAAATATCAGTTCTACAACCCACCAAGCTCTGGTGGTCAAGACTGAGTTACTTTAACAAAAGCAATTCTTGAAATCAGAAATATTTTTCCTGTTAAAAAAAAAAAGAGAATCTAAACTATATCTTGATATCCCAGCTCAATAAATGTATTTTGAGGGTAATGATTTGATAATTTAAATAAGTTTGTTTTATACCTATTCTCCTGATTCTACCATGCAATTATAGCCATTGAAATATATATATTTCTGGGCAAACTTGAAATTATTTTACTTTCTGTAGTTTTCTGCAGTGTATTTGGTCCACCCTAAGGAAGTCCAAAGAAACACTTAATATCTACAGAACCATTTATTCATGAACATGGAAGAATGGAAAAATACTGAATTTCATCATCATGTAAAATACTTAATATCCTGTTTCTTTTGGTCAGTGTCCAGAGGCTTTGGGCTTTCCACAAGAATATTTTCTAGCCAGGTGAATCAAATAAAAATATCTTGGGTCTTTGAGAAACTTTGAAAAGGTTGACTGCTCTGTGTAACCTTTTTTTTTTTTTTCGAGATAATTTTTTTTAAATAAATCCTCCTTTAAAAAAATAACTTGACCATCACCTTGCAGTCATCCTCCAATTATAGGGCTGTCCCTGAAAAGCCCATCTAGGAAGATCCATGAACTTCTTTGGCCCCACTGGGAACACACTTACCAGCAGGTTAAAGGGATGATGAATAGAGATGTGATTTTGCCTTTATCAAACATAAGTATTTATCCAGAAAAGTACAAGTTTCATTTGCTAGCTGCTGATCCATTCTGAGTCAACCACTTCAAAGAGACATGTAAAACCATCCTAGTGGATTGTTTGCTTAGAGGGTGGATAAAGGCCTCGGACAACTAATAATCCATGATACCACCAATGTTACATCTCTTCTGAATGTAAAGTTCCATCATTCCATAATAAAGCATGATTTATTGCCAACTGGGAGTTGAGAGACACTCTCCTCAATATTCTGCTATGCAGATAAATGCAAAGGAAATGAATGCATACACACACACAGCAACTTCTCTGCAATATCAGCAGAGATTGATATTCTGCCCTTTAAAAATAGGTGATCTCTCTCTAGTCTTTCTAATACCAACATACAAAACCTCAGTATTATATACATATTAGAAGAAAAAGTTGTAGCTATCCTTTCTCACCTGTGTGTGGTTCTTTAGAGGAGAAAGCATTTAATGAAATAAGTGTATATTTGAATTTTAAAGATTTTGCTGATGTTGACTCAATAATGGCTTCATATTGACTTTTTGCTAGGAAAGCCTACACACACACACACACACACACACAAATTAAGGGAATGCCTGGCACTTTGTTTGACCAAGAGGGCACACAAAAGTTTAGGACTTATTCAAATCTGATCAACTTTTCACCCTAAGTCCTGTTTACAGACTCTTCATCTCACATTATTGGAAAGAGACAAATATAGCCGGTTTTTCTTTGATCGGCAGTTAGTTCGGCTTTCCAATCCTGGCACAATGGTGACATTTAAGAGGCAAAGGGATAAAATTATTTTCATTCCAGTCTTTTAAACATGGTGAAAACTTTAAAACAGCTCTGGCCAAATCTGAAGATGGATTGAAGCAAGCTTTTTCTTTCTTTCTAAGTTCCTTTTCTTACAGTGCCGGGTATTTATAAAAGTAAAAATAGTTAAGCAGCTCATATCTTTCATCCATTTGTTTATAAGGATAGGACTGATTTGACCACAATAGGGGGATCATGGATAAGGAAGAATTGCCATAAATTACAATCCAAACTAGGATGAAATGGCTTTGTTTATAGACTTGTAAATAAATCTGTTAGTTTTTTTGTTTTGTTTTTTGAGACTAGGTCTCACTCTTTTTGCCCATGGAACCATAGGTTCACGTTGCCCAAGGTACCAGGGACTCAAGCATTCCCCAGTCTTAGCTTCCCGGGTAGCTGGAATTACAGGCGTGAGCCACCACGCCCAGCTATTTTTTTTGGAACTAGGTCTCGCTATGGTGCCCTGAGCTGGACTTGAACCACAACCCTCGGTTCCAGCCATGGCTTCCTAGACTGCTGTTTACAGGCATGTGCCACCATGAGCGGCCTAAATCTGTTAGTTTTCAGAAAAGATTACAATATCTTTGAAAACAATCAGGTTTATAAAAGCAAACAAACAAATAAAATCTTTGTTGACTCATCTAGTCATTCATCACCCAACAGTCTGTTGTCTAAATTACCTAGATTCTGGCTGCCTCACCAGCAAATCCAGTCTCTTGAGAGCTGGGTAGTGATAACAACTCAGAACTGAAGGAATTAGTTATTTAGGAATCACATCCATTTCAGAAGGAAAGGTCTCCTGTCTCCACAATACATCAGTCCCTCTGCCCACTTCTACCACTCTTGAAGGAAACTAAAGGGTGGAGAGGGAGGGGAGACGATTTGTAGTGTACTGAGCGCACACAGGCAGAGCCCGCCATCTGTGAGATCGCCTAACAGACACAGACCTGTAGACACAAGCTTGTGTGGACAATCAGCACAAGTTCGGATCTACGGGTTTGTGGCAACAGGCCTCAGTATCTTCTCTTGAGTGGGGGTTTGGCATGTCTGAAAACAAAACATTAAATGCATTAGTCCAAGCAAAGATTCTGTCATTCTGTGGTGTATTTTTGTTTGTTTTGTTTGTGTTTTGCTAGAGATAGAAAGATTTCATCTTGCTCTCAAAACAGCAAAAGTTAGCATCTTGCATGTTCTTCCCCATATAGCTTGCTCCGTGTTCACTTCCCCCACAGGTAATCCTTGTAATTCGACTGTTTAATACAATGAAAGACTCCTTATTTAATTCTTAAAACACAATCTGAACAATGTGACACCATATGGAAAAAGAACAGAATAAAGGTATGTCTTTAAACTGCAGGGGAAGCAGGGAGAGGGGTGACGGGGGAGGGAGGAGTGAAGGTAGAGGTGAAGAGGAAGAGAGGAAGAGGGGGAAACACAGCAAGCTCATTCTTTTAAATACCTATAATTATATGAAAATGGATGGTAACATTTTCTTTTTCTATTTGTATTCTGGGAAACAGCTGAAATAAACTACCAGTAGGATTGTAAGTATTTTTTCAAAACTATTCTAGATTTCCAATTATATTAAATTGGAAGTTCATTTTCCAAAAATGGTTTTGTTTTTGTTTCCACTCTACCCTCTATGTTCACTCCCACCATCATTATTCATCCAAATACCAATATTGAGGACATTCAGGTACATCTTATAAAACTTGACCCAGAAAAGAAATTGTATAATTACTTGCCCCTAAACAGGTTAAGACAGGAATAATCTGTTTCTATGGTGAAAGACCATGCATGTCTCTGTGAACTATAGTGTAGTAACAACACCTGAAAGGGAAATCTCACACCTTCAGGGCATATTCAATGCTGTAGTCAATGTCACCTCAACTAAAAGAAAAAGAAAAAAAAAAAAGGATTTCATTTGCCAACATAATATCCTGTCCTCAAAATGAGTGCTTCACATGTAAGAACTGAACATCCAAATAATAAACTTACATCATGGCTCTTCTCACAATTTTATTGAAGACTGAGTCTTAAGCATAAGTGCTTCCAGGGTATAGATGAGAAGTGAAATAAAAATCCTCCCTGCATATTGGGAAAAACAAACATGCCTACCCCTTTGCTAGGCCTGAAAAAAATGTTCTTTTTTATTAGCTATGACTATAGATCCTGGTTCTTGAAAATTTACCTCTTTGGTTTCAATGTACACTTCTTTTTCAAGAATCCCTGGGAGGCTCTCCTAATAACAAGTATGACATCTATAACATGGGGTTTATTCAGAGCAAACAGCAGGCCCTTTTTGTACACAACCTAAAATGTGAAAGCAAGAGGTCCAAGCGTAGGGTCATCAGGAACAGAGAGGACACGTCACTATTTGTTATTTCCTCATGACAGAGCTATGGCTCCACTCCTGGGAGCCTCCTGGTGCTGCAAAGGTGGCCAAAACCAAGAACTTGGTTGCTGTCCTGGGGCTGCTAATGTTTAGACCTGAAGAAACAATCTGAAGTGGCAGTATGCAGGACTGGCATCAGTCACTTCAAAATGATCCTTATGAAAAATGCTCATTTCCTTTCTAAAAAATAGATGCTATAACAAGTTTCAAGTCCCTTCTTTTCCTTTGATCTCTCTGAGGCATGGGGCCAGAGGTATTTAAGGATGGGCACTGGAACAACCCTAAGGATTTCTGGATTATGTGTGACATAAAAAACTCTTATTAAAATGGAAAGGAATAGGCTTAGGTTCCCAGAGTGATAAGAAGTAATCATTATGACCATATTTATTAAAAGGCATAATGTAACATGTGTTAGCAATGGAGGAATTGCTGTCAAAGTGTTAACCTCCAAACTGTACTCCCAAAGGCCACAGATAGTAGTTCAATGTTGTGTTTCATTTGGGGTTAACTCTGTGTTGTTTTTTTTTTTTTTTTTTAAAAATAGAACAGAGGGAAGTTATTCATTTTAAAGTGTTGAGTGTTAGCTTCCATACAATCCACATTTTAGTTTTTGAAAGTTAAGTAGAGACGGGAAGATACCTAGGCTACAGGAAAAGAAAAAAGAAAACCAAATACTGAACTAGTAAACAAATAGTTTACTTGGGAGTAGACAGTTCCCCTAAAATATTAATTAAATCCCTCCTTCAAAAACACCCTTTGTGTTGAGGAGAAAAATGAGTGTTCTAATAAGTCAAAATCTTGATTTGCTTTATTAAGACTGTGGGGTTCTCTTAGCAATAATAATGCTAACAATGAAGTTGAAAAATACATACAGAATACAGCAAGCAATGGCAAAAACCAGGTAAGGTAATTTACCAAGTAAATGTATCATTTAAGTTATGAAACATTTCCAACTGCATAAAGTCCTTAAATAACACTAAGTGAAAACTACCTATAAAATGACAGTGGGTTCAAGTCTCACTCACTTGACAGGTCTGGGGAGAGTTCTACGAAACACTTAGGAGTGTCATCAATCTAGAAGTAGAGTCTCAGCTTCAGGGACGGCATGCCATTCATGTCAGCCCTCTCTTCCAGGAATTCAGACCACATGGTAGATTTTTCTGAGACAATCCTCTAATATTTACATTTTAGATTCAGTTCCTCAAGTCAGCCATAGAGGTACAAAAGAGTAGCTGCTGATTGGAAATGAGTTCTGCCTAAATGATTGTCCAAGTAGTAAACACTGTTACAATAAGGTTCAAATAATTTTTTGGAGACCACAGAGTGGAATGACACTGATGTCAATGTTACAAAACTGGCTATTATGTTCAAGAAATTCAAGTGTAAAATGTAGTTATTCTTCACCATTAAATTATATCATTCAAGTGTGCCCCCCAAATCTTGAGGAAACAGAAGGTTTAGGAAATGATAGAAAAACACCATTACCTGCAAAAGGAACTTCTTATGAATCCTATTTTTTTTTAACTTGCTGTCATCTTGCTAATCCAATATCTGCAACCATTCACCTGAGTCTGGAAAATAAAATGATTATAAATGGATCAGGATTCTCTACCTGTTTTTTGGTTTCCTTTGACCACCTGATTTCTTTGTAAAGCTAAACGGAATGAATGGCAGAACAAAGGGAAAAAAGGAACACCAAACAGTGAAATAAAAATAATTCTGGAAAAGCACTGCATAGCCTTATATTTACCTAATTTCCAGAACCGCATGATAGAAAGTTTCTGCAAATAAGTAACTTTCAATTTTTTTCCTGGAATTTCCCTGGCTACAGACAGGCCTTGAGAATGATTTTACCAGAAAAATAATCAAATCAGAATCTGAAGTCTCGGAACAATTCCAGATTCCAATGTTCTACACCAAACTAAGCATGATTAAGAGGTAGACTATCAATAATTAAGAATCACTGTAGTATAATCAAGTTAGGTAATCATTACCTAGCATGATGAAAGCATCATGGAAACATCATGCATGTTTTTTTATTCGGAAATGATTCAGGAGTCATTATTTCTCTTTGGTAAAGGGCTGTTAAAACGAAATGAAATCTCTGATTGTGGCGGATTCATTGAGTCTACCCTCCTTCCACCACAGCAGGATTCTTGGCTTCCATTCCAACGTTCTTTCATTGCCCATGTTTTAGACGCAGGGTTTGCTTGTCCTTCATTGTTCCTTTATTAATGGAGGGCAAACTCACCATGCAGCTGCTTATAAAGGGGAAAATATATTTGAGTTTTGCATGTTTGTGAACTTGAACACCAAATCCACAGTAATAGCAGGAAGACACCAACAGAAAGATTTCTACTTTTCACCCTCCTATTTTTTGTGTGTGTGTGAAGCTATACCTCCTGTTCAGAATTTCAGTGGGCTTCCTCTGTTCCAAAGGATAGTGTAATTCAACTGGACAACTTTTTATAAAGGAGAGAAAAGGAAGGGCGAGAAAGGGGTGGGGAAGAGGAGGGGAGGAAAGGGGAGGGAGGGAAAGGAGAGAGGAAAAGAAATGAGAGACTGAGTGAGGTAAAGAAGCAAACACAATAACAAGAAGGGAGATGAAAGGAGAGAGAAAGGAGAGGAGTAGAGGAGAGAGAGAGAACACTCAAATCTTTGATTCACCCTGACATCACAGAGCAGGGGAGACAGGTAGCTTTTGGTATCCCTATGACTTTTCATTATTCCTGATTTTTCTCTCTCAGCCTCTGCAGCCTTTGGTGGTGGCTTGTTTGTTTTTGTAGAAAGATCTAATCACCTCAACAAAAGAGACACATCCAGCAATTGCAGCATATCACCCCAGCTTTATCCACCTGCAATCTCTCCACCGAGACTTTCAACCTCAGCATGGGAACACCTTTCACGGGCCAACAAGCTTAGGTAGAATTAATTCTTCTTTACCCAGGAAAAACTAGCCAGGGGGAGCAGGGAGGGAGGAGAATGGCAAAGTACACCATGGTTTTTTTATTCTTTTCAGGGAACACAAAAGGGAAAATTAGAAATTGAAGCTTATGATCTTCCTACCGCACACCCCCTGTATTAGAAAAATAAATATTTCATGTCAAATGAACAATAAATTTGTGGCTAGGTGGGCAACAAAGCAGACAGATGCAGTGGCATGATAGAGTAAGATTTGATGCAAACAAAGGATGTTCAGATTATTGGGGCAGTAGGGTAGGTTTTTAAAAAAATTTTTTTAATATTCTTAAATCTACAAAATATCCACTTACATCAGATGTATAGCAGAAATCAGCGATTTAAGAACAAGAATTTGGAGGCAAATTTTCTTTTGACACACCCATTGAAACAAAAGAGAAAGAGGTTCCAGTAACAAGTTGTTTCGAGGGCAGCTGGCTAAGGAACTACTTTCACTTTTGAAAAGAGTTAAGTTTGTTCAAGATGACAAATTTTCTTCCTTTTGCAAAGGCAAACAATGATGGCAGCCAACAGCTTCCCATCTAGCTATACTGTTAAATAAAGCCAGGGAGTATTTAAAAAAAAATCACAATTTAAAAAATATGTAAGACCCTGATACTGACATGGAAACATGAGATACATTTTTTTTAAAGAAAAAAATCATGCCTGTCATGTTTTTAATGTAAATGAACTTTTATGCTGCACAAAAAACAACCCAGCTGCCTGTCAGCTTGAACACTTTTATGTTCAAAGCAGCATTTTGTTCTTGAGAAAGTATCCACCATTAGGCTGGAAAGATACCAGTGGAGTGAAGGGCAGGGCCTGTAAAAGAAGTGGGGGTGAAGTCACTTGGAGCCTGCGCATGACAGCCACCTAATGTGTAAGAGTTTCGAGAACCTTGACTGTGTGGCCATGGATCCTTCTGTTGGGAAAGTACAGAAGAGCCTGGAACCTTCACCAGGTTACCAGAAGGAGCACCCAGCACTCATAAGAAAGTAAGTTCAGCTGAAACAGCCTTCCAGGCTGCAGATACATTCAGAGGAGGCATCTCAATATCTGACTGACTCTCCCTGGCCCTGAGAATTGGGTTCTGAAGTCTACTGATTCCCTCATCTCTCTCTTTGGGACAACCAAAAAAATATGACCAAACGAACATACAAGGTTTGGAAAGAAAAAAAATAGGTATTAATTGGTAGTTTCCACTTCCTGCACTCAACTTTGCCCAATGTTGATATGATCTTGCTTTCCACTCCTCTACCCTCCCTAACAGTCTTCTTCTCCTCCCAGTGCCCCCCAGCCCAGTCTTTCTCTCTCCCTGTCTCTCCTCTTTATTCTCCCTCCCCCCCCCCC
>PVHY01009893.1:0-54225 GCA_004024945.1 Uropsilus gracilis
CCCCATATTCCAGGTCCCACATCACCACCGGTTTCCTCCGAATTCACCTTCCACTCCTAGCCCCCACTTCCTGCTCACCATGCCCCCAATCTCAGGGTACTCACTCCCCTATTTCCCGCTTCCCTCCGGATTCTGGGCATCTCACCTCTGGCACCGCGCACGCCCTCTTTTCCCGGCCTCAGACTCGGTTTCTCTACACCCCTCACTTAGGCAGCCCCCACCCAGCTGCTTCGACTCCGATTCACAAACCCCACAGCAGGCCCCCAACCTCGGGGCCCCCCACCGCGGCCGCTCCCTCCATCTCCGGGGTCCCAGCCCGGTCCGCCGGCCTCGTGCGCAGCCCCCGCGCGCGGCCAGGCCCTCAGCCAAGCCCCGGAGCCCCGCACTCACGGCTGTAAAGGGCGATGCCGGCCGCGTCCGGGCCGGCGCGCACCTCGAGGCGCAGTGCCTGCTGCTCCGCGTGCCGCTGGATCTCGCCGTTCGCGTCGCCGATGGTGAGGAGGCGGGCACCGGGGAACACGGACACGGCCGCGCAGGGCCCCGCGCCGACCGGGCCCGCCACCCCCGCGCCGCCCACTCCTGGTCCCGCCACCGCCGCCGCCGCCGCCGCCGCCGCCGATGCTGCCATCTTAGATCCGGCTCCAGGCCCCGCCGCCCCCGCCGCCGCCACCCCCGCCGCCGCCGCCGCCGCCGCCGCGCCCGGGCCCAGGCCGCCGCCGCCGCCGCCGCCGCTGCCGCCGCGCAGGCCGAGGCCGAGGCCGAGCCGGGCAGCGCCGCCTGCCGGCCACGCTCCGCTTTGCCGCCGCTTTGCTGCCGCCGCCGCCGCCGCCGCCGCGGCTTAGCCCGTGGCGTAGCGCCCTCTGCTGGCGGCCATGGGTACAGGAAGGGAGGGCGCCAGGGGGCGGAGCCGAGACCGCCCCGCCCCTCCCTTCCCCACCCCGCCCCACGTGAACGGTCGCCGCTTTGTGAGGTAGCTGTGCAGCACAGAAAAGGAGGAGTCTATGCGTCATGGGGCGGTGCTGCACTTCGAGGACACGCCCCTAGACCTGAACCTCGGCCCCTCCCAAAGGCCACGCATGCTGTACGCATGCGGAGAACCGGGGAGACCGGGAAGGAGGCGGTGCTAGACCATACGGACACGCCCCAGAGCCCCGCCCCGCACACAAGGGCACTCTTTGTGAGACGGCTTCCGGATCTGGGAGAGGGCGGAGGCAAGTCTGACGCCCGACATCGCCGACACACCCCTGAAGCTGGGCCCCGCCCACTGACCCCGCCCGGCTTTGTTAAGCAGCACGCGGAGAGGCGGGGTCCACTGGCATCGGGCCCCGCCCTCGTGCCCGTCCTGGTCCCTCCTCCTAAGAATTGCTTTGTGAGGAGCCCAACTTGGGTGACCGGTCGAGACGAGGAGCTGGGTCAAGGACTTCGGGACACACCCCCGATCTGTGGCCCACTGCCTGTCTGCCTGCCTGCCTGCCTGCCTGGAAAAGCTGAGGTGGGATTAGGCCTCCATCCCTTACCTGATCCCGGTGGCAAAGTCTCCCTTGCACCTAGCCTCTTCTCCCTCCCTGTCTTCCCCCCCCCACCAAAATATTGTCAGACCCTTCCCACTACTCTTCCTCTTTTCTGTCTCCCAGTAATGGCTGGCAAGTGAATCTAGCACACCCATGCGCGCGCGCACGCACACACGTTTCCCTCTGAGTCCCCCTCCAGTGGTCCTGGGCCCCATTCTCTTTTGGGTTTCAGAAGAACTTGGAGCTACTTCCAATCTTCCCAACTCCCACCCCTCCCAGGATCATGGTATTTATAAGTATCCCCAGTGTCCCTCTGCCCCCACACCCTCATCACTTCAACTTCTCTACCCACCAATGCAAGCAGAGCCTCTGAATGGCACTGCCCCTCTTCCCCCTCCTCCATGTGCCTCCCGGTAGACCAACCTGGCTGCTCTACCCACCCTCCATGAGTTAGACGCCAGAGGTCCCAGGCTTGAAGGATTACATTGCACAGAGATCTTGGGAACAGCTCAGAATGTTATAATAATTTAGGCATACCAAACGGACAGAACAAAACCCAACTGGGTTGGAATGAGGATCTGGAATGGTGTTTGGAGCTCAGATTTTTTATGGCTCATCTGGGAGCCAGAAGGGATTCTAACATCTCCTTCCTTGATGGTCTGAAAAGTTAGGACTCCAAAGGAAAACTTCCTACTTTCTGTTCAGCCTCCAGGCCAATGCCTATATCTCCTCTCCCACTTTTGCTCTGAGAAAGTTCGCAAGACCAGGGCTCCCCTTCATCTCAAGATGAAGGGGAAAGCAGCACCGAATAGAGATGAATCATTAAAGCAGCAGCCAGGGACCTCCAGAAATATCTGGAGATACTCAGGTCCCGCATGACCCAGCAAACTTATGGGAGACAGCTGAATGGAGGGTACACAGCCATAGAGAAAGGGGCTTCCAAGCCATAGTCTCATTGTTAGACCCGGAAAGTGCTGAATTCAGGTGGCTCAGGTGAGGATGATGTAGATGTGGGCCTCTTTCGGGGCCCAGCATTACCAGGTGTCATAGCATATCCTGAGTGAGCATCCAGAGTGGCTGTGTGTTCTTCTGAAGTCACTTTCTGTGTTCATGGAAGAGAAATAGACAACCAGGTGATTTGGGGGTTTCAAGATTCAGGGTTTCCCCATGTTCTGAGCCTGAGACTCTCTCAGACCAACAGGTCTTCTTTACATATACACACACCATCACCACCACCGCTTCTCTGTTGTCCTGCCTTCTTCCCTTCAGAATAGGATACCAGACAGCTTAGGTTCAAATCCCAGCCCTTCCTAGTGGTTTTGGCCTCAGGCAAGCCCTGCTGTGCCTGTCTCCTCTTTGGCACAATGGGAAGAATGCTAGTAGTACCCAGCTCTTTGGGTTACTAGGAGGCAACAAATTTAAGTCCCTGTTGCACCATAATTGCCAAGTGTTGTTAAATGAACAACACTATTACTATGAATTTCTTACTATTCTGGAATCTTCCCAAAATCTATCCTCTTAGAGGATTCTCTCCCAAATGCCAGTCAAGAAGAGGTGAACTTGCTAAAACTGAAGCCTGGTTGTTACAACTAGATGGGACTCCACTTCCAATTCCTACCCTCCCTAGATGGGTGACCACAGTAAGGCTCATAACCAGGCTCAGTGGCCTTGTTTGGATGGATGGATGGATGGATGGATGGATGGATGGACGGACGGACGGACGGACGGACGGACGGACGGACGGACGGACGGACGGACAGACAGACAGACAGACAGACAGACAGACAGACAGACAGACAGACAGATAGATAGATAGATAGATAGATAGATAGATAGATAGATAGATGCATACATACATACATAGATACATACATAGATACATAGATAGATAATAACTGAATGAGCAAATGAATGAGTGTCTGTGATTTATGAAAGAATTCATTGCAGGATTCTTTTTATAAGGATGCTCCCATGGTGCATTTTCAATAATTCGATTTTAAGAAACTTTATTTATACCCAGTAGATACATAATATCTATCTATATATCTATATATTTTACAGCTCCACCTTATGGGGTATTATAAAATGAGTATCAGAACCATAGCACAGTAACAACACAAACTGGAATGTTAGCTGCTTCTTTGTTTCAGCTAACAGCATAGCCTCCCAATGCTTCAAAAAGAAAGTAGAATTGAAAACAGGGACTTGAACAGATATTTCACCTGCATGTTTATAGCAGCATGACTCACAGTGGCCAAAAGATGAAAGCAACTGTGTTGATTGACAGGTGAACAAACAAGCAAAATGTGGTATAAACATACAACAGGTCATACAGTCATTTAAAAGAAGTCCTGACACTGTTCATGTGAGATAAACCTTGAAGACAATATGCCATGAAAATAAGCCAGTCACAAAATGATGAACATTGTATGGTAACATTTCTATATAAAATGTCCAGGACAGGCAAATCTGTTGACAGATTGATTGTTGCCAAGAACTGGGGGTCACAATGAGGAGTTAGTGTTTAGTGGTCATTCCAGTTTGGAACATGAGGAAGCTCTGGAGGGCACTGGAGAGTACTGGTAGTTCCACAACAGTGTGAATGTACTGATGCCACAGAACCGGACACTGAAGATGATTAAAACGGTAGCTTTTATATGATATATATTTTTTACCACAATTAAAAAAAAAGGAAACTGAGAGATCATTAAAATGTACTGTTCAAAAACAGATGCACCAGGCATCAGGATGTGAAGCATGAGGACAGAGACATGCTGTTTCCACCTCTGCATTTGCAAGAAGCAATGTGTGAGGAAGAGACTAGTGGGTAAAGAGATGTTAAGCGATAGAAAATGTTGCATATATGTAATTTTCACCTAAAGTGATTCCATATTTTAAAATTTCATATTTAAAACTTTTAAACTTAAAATATTAGTAGTCATCAGGAGTAAGATAATGAGAAACAAGTTGTTTTCTTCCCTGTTTTTTCTGTTTTTTATTATTTCACTTTAAATGCCTTTATTAAAAGAGGGGTGATGGGGAATCACCTGGCTGGTGCCCTGAGCAGGATGGTTTCTCACAGAAAGATTTAGAACTTTCCCTGTCTATTGGTTTTTTAACAGCTCTGTATTTGCTTCCTGGAATGAGGTCAAAGAATTGAACAGTTGAGACAGGCACGGTGGCACATTCCTGTAAGCGACAGCTTATGGAGTAGCAGAGGTGTCTGGGGATCACGGTTCATGTCCTGCCCAGGGCAACACAGCGAGACCTAGTCCCAAAAAAATAGCTGGGCATGGTGGCACGCACCTGTAATCCTAGCTACCTGGGAAGCTGAGGCAAGGGATTGCTTGAGTCTGTGGTACCATGGGCAAATGGGCAAAAATAGTGAGACCTAATGGTGTAGCTGCAACTCACCTGCTCTTCTCTCAGGAACTCTAAACACACCTCCACCTGCTCTGAACATCACCAGGCAAAGTAATGTGCAGGTCTCTTCCCTCCAATTTGCCTTTCCCAGGCTGCCATCTCTTCTTTCCACTGGCACATCCAATCCAAAATTAATACCATGTTTCCAATGTCCTAAATCTCTCTGGTCTGCATCTGTTCTGTTCTCCCACCTCAACTGCCAAAATTGCAGAACCAAACCAGCCACTATTTAGCCTGCTAGAATGAACACCTTTACCACAGCCCAAACCCAAGGCTCCTGTTGGTCCTCATCCATACACCCGACAGTGGCCAGAGGGAGCCAATGAACATCTGAATTGGGTCACATCCGCTTGATAGAACCCTTCATATTTCCCACCTCACTTGGATCAGTGTTCTTATGAGGCTCCCCTCTATTCCTCATTCTGCTTCACTCCAGCTATATTAGTCTGTGCAAGACATGTCCCAAGCCTAGAACAATCTTCTGTAGCTACTTCCTGCCTGCTGCCCATCTCTGATATTTCCTGAATCTCCCAACTCAGAAATGTGCTTCCTGGTTGCTGCTGCCCCATGTGCCATGGTCTGTATCCCCCATAGAGCTAAGGTGCTCTGAGGAGGTGAGAGTCCTTTTTTTTTTTTTTTAGACTAGGTCTCACTATTTTTGCCTGTGGAACTGTAGGGTTACATTGCCTGGAGTACCACAGACTCATGCAATACCCAGCCTCAGCTTCCCAGGTAGCTGGGATTACAGGCACGTGCCACCATGCCCAGCTATTTTTTGGGAGTAGGTCTTGCTATGTTGCCCCGAGCGGGGCTCGAACTGTGATCCCTAGCCCCAGCCGCTTCATAGGCACATGCCATGAAGCTTACAAGCACATGCCACTGTACCCAGCTTGAGTCCTGTCTCATTCTTGTCCAAATATCCAGGGATCTCTGCCCTTTGTCCCATCACAACACCCTAAGCACTCTACCCAGCTCACTGGTGGCAGTTCTGAGCATTCATTCATCCAAATGAGACCTCTAAGGCCAGTTCAAGTGGGGTCACCTGCACTCCAGCCCTGTACCTCCCTCTGTGTGGAGATGGGCCCGATGAACATTTCCTTGATCCATGGGATCCATGGCTCATTTAACTCTACTTTTTCTTTTTTTTAAGTGCAAACATCAAGGCCACCTCAAGATGCAACTGTACAAAGGAGTCTCGCAGATTGGTGCTCAAATCTCAGCCCTGACACTGTATGCCCTGAGACATACCCTTCATTAAGATGGAGGGACTTGGCCAGGTATGGTGGCGCATGCCTGTAAGTGACAGCCTAGGAAGCCATGGCTGGGCCAGGGATCGCGGTTCGAGTCCTGCCAGGGGCAACATAGTGAGACCTAGTTCCCAAAAAATGGCTGGGCGTGGTGGTGTGCGCCTATAATCCCAGCTATCTGGGAAGCTGAGGCTGGGAATTGCTTGAGTCTGTGGGACCCCAGGCAACGTGAGCCTGCAACTCCATGGGCAAAAATAGCCAGACCTAGTCTCAAAAAAAAAAAAAGGAGGGACTTTTCAGAGATTTTATGTCCTGGAACTGGACATAAAAGTAGACTTTCATTACACCTGGAGGAACTAGTGTGCATTAGATTGTCACAAGTCCCCATGACCTGAAAGAAACCCCCATCTTGCCCTGAACCCCCATCACCATTCTTGGAGGAGCACTGACCCTACCAGTAACCACCCCCAGTGGCCTGCCTATTGTCACATGAAGATCTGCACAAGGTCACCTTTAGTCCTCTGGGATTTTTCAGCGCCAACACTCATGTCACCAACCAAACCCTGCTTAGTGACTCTGGGCTTCCCCAAGTCCCCAGAGTGCAGAGACCTACTCTGGTGGTAGTCCACACTTCCCATGGTTAGTTCAGTCAGAAAAATCAGAACCAAGAACTAGACCCACTTACCGTGGAGATGGCAAACAGGGAGTTATCAAAGGACATGTCTGAAACAGAGAAAGAAAGTTCAGGATTGTAGCCAGTTTACATTCCCAGATCAGAGGCCTCCTCTTGCTTTGCTCTAGGCCTCCAGTCCCAAGTCAGCTATGTGGAAGAGCAAGGCCCCATCTCCTAGTTTCCTCTGGGCTCCCTCCCAGTCAGTTCTTTAGAGGGAATTGTTCACAGCTGCACACTGAACTACTCAGACTCCTCCTTCAGGGGCTTAGTTCACCATTTCAAGCCTCTCTCACACTGCAGCTTTTCTGGAGCACATTTTAGCTCCTCCACCAACCCAGGCTCTTCCACAGTCATCAGCTTCTCCTACTCCTTCTGCAGGTTTCTGCTTAAACACCCCTGGGGTGGGGAAGAGCACACACCCTCCTAGCCACACAAGGGATCCAGCTGACCATCCAGTTGTTTTCCCACTGGGCAGAGATCACCTCTGTCTTGGTCACTGTGGGACAGCCCTCCCAGACCTAGGTGCCTAGTAGATGCACAACAAATGTGTGAGACATGGAGGAAATACAGAGAACAGAGTTTGACAGCTTGACACCCTTTCACATCGTCTCACATCGTGGACTGGCTGCCACTGCCCCTTGGCAGAGGTCAGCAGAATGACACATTCTGGATCACTAGAACTCCATTTAAGGAGATTCTGAGACACCATGAAAAACTGCATGGACTACAGAGCCTGGGTTTGTCCCCTGTGGAGCAGAGCGGTGGGAGAGGGGTCATGCAGTAGAAAGCATAGCCTCTACCTGTGGAGTCGGGAAAGCCTCCTAGACAAGGTTGCCTCTGAACTGAGACCAGAGGGAGGAAGAGTGTTGTAGGTACAGAGTGAAGTAAGGAGAAAAAGTAAGAGATGAAACAGTGAGAAAGAGGTGGAAAGGAGTGGGGGAGGATATGTTCTTGCCCCTAGGGATGTAAGTGACCACAAAAGAGGTTTGAGCAACAAGTAATGAAACCTGATGGTGTTTTGAGATGGCAACCACACCCTGTGGGGGATCAGGATTGAGGCAGGGACACAGACCTGTGTTGGTGAAGTTTATCTGGGCCCAGCAGGATTCCCGTTCTCTGCACAGGGATTCAAGAGAAAGTGACCACTCACTGGGGTTGACAGAACAAGAAAGCTTGTCCTGAGAAACCCCTGCCCCAGATTTGGCCCTGGCTCTCCAACCACACTGGAATTCTCCCTACAACTGCCTGCACAGGCCAAACTGATTCTGGAGCAAAGCAAAATCCTCCCCATGCCCTGCACTCCCAGCACCACTCAGTGCCACTCAGGAAGACTAAGAGATGGAAATATCTCGCAGGAGCTGCCCACCAGATGAAACTACACTTTGATCCCCGGGGTTGTTGCTAATTCTCCACCAGATTGCAGTTGGAACTGCAACCCAGAGAGGCCACCAACTACTTCTAGAGTGAGTATGACCGTTTTTGGCAGTGAGCAAGCAGTAAAGGGATGTAAGATATATCAACTTGTTCCCTATGTGACTGTGCACTGAGCCTCAGTCTCCTCACTGTAAAGTGGCTTTATTTATAGTGATTGCAAACATGGAGACAGTGATGATAAAGTGAGCTTGGTATTTAGTGCACAGCATGCCCTGGGCGCTTCATCAAAAATACCTATTCCTGAAAAGTGGCCCTCCCCAGCGACTCTTTGGGGTGGCGCCCCCACCCAGAAAGGGAAGAGCCTTTTTGTCTGAATACAACTTCCTTCAGGAAGGAATTTCTGCTGGGGATTGATCATGTCTTTCCCCCAAATGGTCTTCAGAGGGTCTCCACAGACGGTCTCACCTTTTCTTCTGTAAATTTTTTACTTTAACTGGAAACAAAAAATAAATAAGTATTGGTTAGGTGTTGGTCCTTGTTGCAAGAGTCTAAAAGCCAAGAAACAGACAGCACCTCTCATTTGTCCCTCAATTTTGCCTTCTCCCCTGGAAGTTATTTGCCCCTCACTGGACAGTTATTGAAAATACACACACACATACACACACAGTTATTGAGTCATGTGCATTGGTAAAAACTTCAGATAAGATGCAAAAAATTAAAATTGGTTTTTTGAAAAAGTATTCATTTCAGCTGGAGTGAGAGGTTCAAGAGGGGAATAAGAAGCTGGTGTTTATGGGAACAGTTTCAATTGGGTAAGATGAAAGTTTGAGGAAGGACGTGGGGGTGGTGGTACAACAGGGTTAAAATGGTAAATTTGGCCGGACATGGTGGTGCATGCCTGTAAGCGGCAGCCTAGGAAGCCACAGCCGGGGCCAGGGATCTTGGTTTGAGTCCCGCTAGGGGCACCTAGCGAGACCTAGTCCCCAAAAAACATAACTGGGACTGGTGGTACCCACCTATAATCCCAACTACCTGGGAAGCTGAGGCTGGGGATTGCTTGAGTCTGTGGTACCCCGGGCAACGTGAGCCTGAGGTTCCACGGGCAAAAATAGCGAGACCTGGTCTCAAAAGAAAAAAAAAAAAAAGATGGTAAATTTTATGTTTATTTTTACCACAATAAAAAATATGTATTTTCCTTGTCCACCGTTATCATTGCATTTCTGGGAGGTTCTTCACTGCCCTCCAGGGTTGCACACTGGCAGCCTGTGGGCCATGCTTTCTTTGCCCGCTGTTACCTTTCTTGACCACCACAGCAACAGTCACCAGCCCAGCAATGAGGAAGGCTCCAGCCAGGCTCAAGGACAGTGCCAGGATCCAGGTAGGCACTAGAGGAGAATGGGAAAAGAGAAAGTGGGCAGGTTGTGAAACTGAGGGAATGCAAGGAGAAGGTAGGATACCTGTCATTATTCAAGGTTACTTTTGGGGAACCAACCCTCTCCCACACTCCAACCCTGTGGCTTGGATATATCTGGGCCTTGAGGACCCTGGCTAACCTAGTTAGGCTAACTATCATATTCCTTCTCTCTGGCCATTATGATTGGCTCAGGGATAGGCATGTGATACAAGTTGAGCCAATGAGAGCTTACTCTGGCTAGCCCATTGGGGAAAAAAGATTTACCCCTTTGGCCAGTATTAAAAATCTGGAAGGATATACATCTG
This sequence comes from Uropsilus gracilis, assembly GCA_004024945.1. NCBI lineage: Eukaryota > Metazoa > Chordata > Mammalia > Eulipotyphla > Talpidae > Uropsilus > Uropsilus gracilis. The sequence goes on from PVHY01009893.1 coordinate 9,948, forward strand.
GAACTTCTGGACATGATTTTTTCACCATGGGGCAGGGGGAGGATCTGCCTGAGAATAAAACATGGAAGAAAGCACAGCTGAGAGGAAGCAAATAATTCCTGTTGTCTTTATGCACGTGGATCCAATCACATCTAAAGTCGGCTGTGAACTAATTTCTGAAAGCCAAGAAATCCCCTCCTGATGCTGAAGCCAATTTGAGTCAAGTTTTCAGTTACTCGCAGTTTGAATTCAGCCTGGGTCAGTTGACATCCACAACCAGTCACACAGGGACCCTGAGGCTCATGCAGGGGTCAGTCTAGAAGCATGAAGCCCTAGCTTCACTGTCCACTTATCTGCAAAGAAAGCAGCTGTCCTTCCCTAGCAAAAGAGGGTATCTTTTAAGGAGAATTCTGAACCCAGCAGAGGTCAGAGGCTTAACCAGGAGGGATGAGGCGAGAAGCAAGCTGGGTAGCCTCACAGTGCTAATCTCTGTTCATTGATCAGGAGGGCTGAAGAGATGTTCCTACCTCCCTGTTCTGAGACCACAGGCCCTAGGTGAGAGAAGGCACCATTGAGAGTAGATTGTGAGTATGGCAGGGAAGGACACAGGAACTGTTGTGTACTTAAAACATGTGAGCCTCTGCTGGCAACAAAGTGCTCTTTGCAGCAGGAAAGTTCTGGTTGATGGCAAGTCAGAGGCTACATATGGTGGCTTTTCCCTACATTCCCCCACCCCCAACTCTGAAATCCATACCCAGCCCTCTTTCCTGGAAAGACCAGAGAAAGACCTTAGCTCTCTCAGGGCTTTGGTATCACTTGGAGAGAAAACCCAAGTCTTTACTGCAGCCAGGGGACCCTGCACAAGTCATCTTACCAGCTCCCTGACCTCACCACCCCCCAATTTCTACACCATGTTTCAATCCTTACAGGGTGTTGCCATGTCCCTCAGACACACAGGCATGCTTCAACCTCAGGGGCTTTGCATGACTGCTCTGTCTGCCCAGAATACTATTGCCCCAGACTCCCACATGATTGTTTTCTTCTCATCATTCACATCTTTGCTCAAAGAGAGGAGACACTCTCTGCTCTATTTAAAACAGAACCTGTCACCAGACTGTATTTCATCCTTGACACTTGATGTGACCTACCACAACAACTGAATACAGTCACACACTGAATAATGACATTTTGGACAATGATAAACCATATCATCCTATTGCCTAGTGACTTTGTAACATCCTAATGTTTTGCCACCAGAAGTAACTTCATACATATGGGATGTCTGGATAGTATCATTCCTCTTGGGCTTAATTTAATCTGGTGTTATTTGTTTGTCAACGGCAGCTAATGTTGCCTTTGCCCAACAGAATCACCTAGTGTTGTCAGAAGTACTTTTCTCATATGTGATTGTATTTTTTTTTTTGATTTCTTATTAATCTTCTGTACCTATCCACTCCAGAATATCAGCTGCAAAAGAGCAGGGACCTTTTAATTCACTGGTTAGCCTGACCACCAAGAACAAAGCCTGGGGCACAGCAGGGTCTCAAAAATTTCATGAGGCCAGGAAGGGGGTTTAGAAGAATATAGAGGCCTGTTCTGATGCCTGCTAGCTTTCTGATTTGGGGGAGTCCCTTTATCTCTTGTACCTCAGTTTCCTTATCTGCAAAATGGGAGAATAACTAGTCATTGCATGGAGTATCCCTGAGAATTAGATAAGGAAAGGTGAGTAAGCCCTGGTGAGTTGGAAACCTGGCTTATCCCGCAACCACTCCAAATGGAGGCAACAGCACATGTAAAACCTTGGAGGTTAAAAAAAAAGAAAATTGGAGCTCACTGCTGGTTAGAGTCCATGGGAGGGTCTTACCTGGGAAGGAGATGTGCACAGGTTCACTGAGGTCTGACATCTGTGGCTGGAGATGTTCACTAAGCACACCATACTGGCAGTGGAAAGTGCCCCCTGGAGCTTCCCTGCCACCGCCACTCAGGTTGAAGGTGACCCCAAGCTGGTCCACAGGAGCCTGCAGCAGCTGGACCACTTGCCCTCCACGATACAGTGTAAAGTTTGCCCCTGGGAAGCCCCTGGGGGCCACACACGCAATATGGATGGGATCCTCTTGGCTGCTGGGATGGGGGGGCACCAACAGGATGGATGGTGCTGGGATCGCCAAGGAGCCTAGAGTGAGGTGGGTTGGATAGGTGGGCGGTTAGAACAGAGGCTGACTTAGCTATGTAGCTTTGAGCAAGTAGTTCGCCCTCTCTGGCCCTTAGTTTCCACATGTAACTGGAAAATAGTGATCCTTACCCAATGGGGATGTGCCGGTCCCTGTTTTAAGTACCAGAGTAGAGCAGTGAATGAGATAGGAGACAGAACCTACCTTGGGGAGCAGGCATTCTATAGGAGACACAGAGTGCTGAGAACACATCAGATCTGTTAGTGGAAAGACTGCTTGGTTGAGGCAATAATGGGAGAGTTTCTGAAGAGGTGACACAGAAATGCTGGAGGTGGGGGGCATTCCATGGAAGGAATGGCACAGTAAAGACCAGAAGGAGCATGGGGTGTTCAAGGAGGTGAGTAAGGGGGAGACAGTCGGAGACAGACAGAGCAAGGACCACATAGTATATGTGCTGCTGAAGCGAGCACGAGCAAGGACCAGATAGACAGTGGGGGGGGGGGGTGTTATAGATTTAAAGCAGACAGGGGATTTAAGGACATTGCTTCTTGTAGGAGCGACCGGTGCCCCAGCTGCCCCCAGGGTCCTAAGCAGAGTTCTGGCTCAGGTGAGATCTATGTAAGCCTTCCCTTGTCTAGCCTCTACCAGACTCCCCAGCAGATCCTCCTGCGTACTCCTCCCTTGGAGACGGAGTCTATAGAGATCAAGCAGGGCTGAGTCCTGGGGTGTCTGTCTCCACTATCTCTGGTGAGTTGGTATTCCTGCTATCCTTGAGCAAGGGGGAGATGGGGAGCCCAGCAAAAGAAAATGATGCTTCTGAGGCATTCCCAATGCTCTTAGGAAAATATATTAGGCTCAGCCTCCTCTAGCTCCTGGAAGGGTAGCCCTATCCTGGTTCCTGCCCCCAGAGCTGAGCCAGGGGGAGGGAAGAATCAGGGCAGGGATGGCACAGGGGACATTAGGCTCACCAACTGCAAACAGCAGGACAGTCCAGGGCATCTCTCCTCCCGAGTTTGACTGGGAAATCTGGCTGAGGCCGGCAGGGTCCAAGGCTCACCGCCAACTCCTCCTGTGAGGCCAGAGCAGGGAAAGGAGAAGCAGGACTAATTTGGACTGAATGTTTCCTCACTGACAGGAAGTTGCACATACACATTCGGTGCTGAAAGAGGCTCTATCCTCTCCCCACTCCTTTCATAGATGCACATCAAATACTGGCAACCACTTTGGTGGTCATGGTACTGCGGATGGGAGGGACAGATGGGGGAGATGGTGTATTTATTTTTTTCTACTTCTAAGAGGATATCTGGGTGGAAGAACAAGGATAGTAGGCTGTTTAGGAAACCCATGCCAGAGACACAAACCACAGCCCAACCAGTGCCCAAATTGAAATGCATGTGGGCGGAGAGTAGTAGGGCTTAGCAACTAGGGCTTGGCCTCTTGATCTTAGGCAAACCTTGGCCCTCCTATGAAGCCTCAGATTGCTGCAGTGTAGAATGGGCTAAGAGTAGCAGACATTAGGTGGAAAGAACTCACTGTACTATACCTAGTGGGATATGAATGTTGCCAATGTGGAGCTGCAGGGAAGAAAAATCTTAGGAACTTCACCAGCCAGGTGAAAGAGAACACTAGGTCCAGATCTAAGGCAATTGTGTATTTGGCAGGATAAATTGGCTCCCATTTTTTTTACAGCCCCAAATTTTTCAAAGGTCTATCTTACCAGTAGGTTAGATTTGTTCTCTCTGAACATTTTTGTTCAAGTCAAGCAGGTCCACGTGGCAGTTTACACCCAGAAAAGGTAAAAGCATGTAGTCACCAAATACCAAAAAGGGTGATTAAAATGAACATTTTTCTTTGGATACATACAACTCATTCCAGCAATCCTTGCCTAAGAAACAATCCTATCAATTTAGTCAAATCCCATTTCTCCTTCAGAGTTCAGCTTAAATATTACTTCTAGGAAATCTTTTTAAAGATACCTTTGAACTTAGACAAATTCCTTCACTTAATTTTTTAAAATAATATATGTTTTATTGAATAAGTTTTGTTTACATTTGCCTTTTGGGTGTTCCTCCCTCTCCCGCCCCCCCCCCCCCATCTCTCCATCTCTTCTTTCACTGCCATTTATTGTTTAATTTTTAGGCCCTTGGGTTCTCCCTCTTCTTTCCTGTAGCAATGTCCTTTTGTCCGGTGTGAACGTGGTTTCCTGGGACACAGTGGCCTGTGCTTAGTTTTCCAAGTGTCTTTTTGCTGCTGGCCACCAGTTCACACATGATTGTGTTCTTTCAGTGCCTCCTCCTCCTTTCTGATTGGCTGCTCCAACCCATCTTCTGTCATATTTTGCTCCTTCTCTGTTTTGTAGTTCTAGTTGCTGGCGTTGGGAGTGTTTCTCCAGGCCAAAGTTTGTGTACCCATTTTTTCGATCGAGATAGGCCCTGGCAGATGGTTGGTCCAGTTCGTTGCGGGGCTACTCCCTTCTCTGTGGCTTTCCTTACCCCTTAAGGTAGGAGGGTCATTTGATCATGCTGAAGGCATTTCTGAACAGGAAATTCCGTTCCCATTGTTGTAGATCTCAGTGGTTGTATTTCTGAGGTAGTTTGTCTCCATAAGCAATCTTATAATAATCCTGTGTCCCATGGATCTGACATGTTCATTTAATCTTCCTATTGAGCTTGTTAATTTTCTTTTATTGCAATTAGCATGCTCCTATTTTATAGAAATTTGCCCATCTAAATTGTAAATTTGTTGGTATAAAGCTTATATATTCATATATTTAAATGTTGGTATGGCTTTTTTTTTTTTTTCTTTTGGGACTAGGTCTCGCCTGTGGAACCACAGGTTCACATTGCTTGGGGTACCACAGACTCAAGCAATCCCCAGCTTCAGCTTCCCAGGTAGCTGGGATTATAGGCACTAGCCACTACTCCCAGCTATTTTTTGGGACTAGGTCTCGCTATGTTGCCCTGAGCAGGACTCAAACTGCGATCCCTAGCTCCAGCCACTTCATAGGCTGAAGCTTACAGGCACATGCCACATGCCTGGCAAATGTTGGTATTTCTTTTGATGCCTGTAGGGACTGTAGTGATGTCCCCTCATTCATTCCTAATAATTGTGATGTTTTTTATCTTGCTTTTTCCTGATTCTTGTTAGTTATGCATTAATTTATGTGTGTCCATCACTTTTATCGCCAAATCTTGGATTGGTTGGTTTTTTTTTATCTTTCTCTGTTTTCTGTTTCATTATTTTTTGTCATATATATTTTTTTTCTTCTAGCTATCTCATGTTTAATCAGCTTCCTTTTCTTAGCTTCTTACATTGGAAGCTTAGATTTTAGACTTCTTTTTTATTTTTATTTATTTATTTTTTTGAGACTAGGTCTTGCTATTTTTGCCCACGGAACTGCAGGCTCTCGTTGCCCGGGGTACCACAGACTCAAGCCATCCCCAGCCTCAGCTTCCCAGGTAGCTGGGATTACAGGCGCGCACCACCATGCCCAGCTATTTTTTTGGAACTAGGTCTCGCTACGGGCCCCAGGCGGGACTCGAACCGCAATCCCTAGCCCCGGCCGCTTCATAGGCTGAAGCTTACAAGCATGAGCCACCATGCCCGGGCCTGGACTTCTATCTTCTAATAAAGGATTTAAAGTTAGATTTCTAAGTACTACTTTCACTTTATCTTACATACTTTGCTATGTTGTGTTTTGTTTTTGGTGTTTTTTTTTTGAGACTAGGTCTCACTGTTTTTGCCCGTGGAACAGCACGCTCTCGTTGCCCGGGGTACCACAGACAAGCAATCCCCGGCCTCAGCTTCCCAGGTAGCTGGGATTACAGGTGTGCGCCCCCACGCCCAGCTATTTTTTGGAACTAGGTCTCGCTATGGGCCCCAGGCAGGACTCGAACTGCGATCCCTAGCCCCAGCCACTTCATAGGCTTAAGTTTACAGGCACAAGCCACCATGCCCGGCTTGCTATGTTGTGTTTTATTGTTATTACATTTGAAATATTTTATTTCCCTTGTGAATTTTTTCTATGACCTACAGGTTATTTATAAACTTTAGAAATTTGCTGATTAATTTACTAAAGTTGCTTTTTTATTTATCCTTGGCATATTACTGCTAGTGATTTTTAGTTTTATTCTTTTGTGGTTAGAGATAATGCTCCATATACATTCAATACCCTTAAATTTCTATTTTTTATGGTCCAGCATGTCTTTATATTCCATGCTCACCTAAAAGAATACTCTGTAATTGTCTGGTATAATATTCTGTAATTAGCAATTACATTAGGTCAAAGTAGTTCACAAAATATATGTTAATGTATTGATGTCATCCAGTTCTCTTCCTCTGGGAGCGTAGGACCTGTGTTGTCCCTTAAAGTTTTCCAGTGTTCACTACCCTGCTTGGCACACAGAGAACCATAAATATTTTGTGATTGCCTCAAAGCAAAAAAACATTCTTTCAGTCTATTTTTGTGAATGTATGCTGGGTGTGTAGATAGCAAAAGTAAGAGCTATTCCTGACTTTGTCCTACCAATTGTTTACTGAGTGTCATCAAGCACAGAAGTGTTCTAGATGCCAGGGATGTTGCAATGAAAGAAACAGCTCTTCCCTGAAGGAGCGAAGAATTTGGTCAGAGAATCGGACAAGTGCACAGTGGGAGTCCAAGTGGTAAAGTGCTATGACAGAAGCAGTCACTGAAGGGAGGCTCTGACCTAGTTTCAGTAGGTTCAGCAGGTCAAAGACTTCTGAGAGGAGGTGATATTTAATCCTAAAAATCTGAGGAGATGGAGAAGTAGCATATTAGAGGAAATAATTTGTGAAGATTCTTGGATGTATATAAGGATTTCATCATGGGAGCATTTAACATGATGGAATCTTTAACTGGAATTCTGAATTTAGATTAACAGCCATACAAACCTATATGATCAGTTATCACACAGATGGTACTCAGAAGAGGGACAACTGAGAATTTATGCACAGGGTGTTGAGAGATCAACAGGGGATGGCAAATCCCTGGCGTCAGGAAGCTGTCAACAATCTAGGTCTGAAACTGCTAGAGAAGAATTAGCCCTAGACTGGGAAAGAGCTGGAGTTGCAGGATTTGACAGAAACATGCAGACCAACAGGGTGAGAAACAGACCTTCCTCTTCTCCAGTCCTCTGATCTCCTACCAGAGCCAAACCAAAGTAGAAGCGAGAACAACAGGCAGCCAGGGTAATTAGTATATGCTTAGTTTCTTTTTTTAAATTTTTTTAGAGACTAGGTCTTGCTATGTTGCCCAGGTAGTCCCAAACCTGGGGACTCAAGTGATCCCTAGTCTCAGTCTGGGATTACAGGTGTGCACTACCACGCCAGGCTATTTTTCTGAGACTAAGTCTCACTTTGTTGCCTGCAATAGTCTCGAACCCACAGACTCAAGCAATTCCTAGCCTGAGTCTCCCAAGGCTGGGATTAAAGGTGGTAGCACCACACCCGGCGGTGCTTAGTTTCTGGGACATGGAGTAGTGCAAGGGAGAGTGGAGAACAGTTCTGGGGGGCAAGACAAGCTTTCTGGCAGATATTACTACTGGTATCTTTTGATTATAACTTTGGGGGATTCCTGCCTTCCAGAAGTCTGTGTGCAAACTCACTATTGTTGTAAGAGAGCCATGCTAAGATTCTAGGCCAACACTATAGTGGGAAGACAGATCCTACCTGATGTGACCTATGTTGAGTGTTTCCATCTCTCCTCTGGCTACACCCCTTACCTCTGCCCTCCCTGGTTCCTTTGTGCTGCTGGAATCCTCTGAGTATCTTCTGACTTCAGGGCACTATTCCCTCCCTATGCCTCCTCTCCTTTACTTCAAGTCTAAGCTTTCATGCCATCTCCTTAGGGGAACTTCCCCTGACTCCCAAGCAAAATGAGCTACCTACCTACCATTACTCTTTAGTGCCTTGGACCACCTTACTGCATTAAGTTTCTAGTGTACTGTCTGGCACCTATACTGAGATGAGTTTTATTCAGGGCCAAAAACTCAGTAAAGAGCTGTTAAATAATTGGGGAAGGGTGAATTTTTATTTAACCAAGGGAAACAAGAATCAACCATTGAGGCCCCAGATATCAATGAAAATGGTGGAAGCTCCAAGGGCCTGTCCCAGAAAGGAACATTCACATATCATGCAAAGACTATTAGAATCAACTTTATCCAAACTCTGAATAACTAAGGGCTTATGCCAGTCCATATGCCAGTCCAATGCTTTTCCATAAGGCCACTTGAACATAGCAGGAAAGCTTTGTGGTGTTTTCCCTGCCTTTTGCGCATGTCATTCCCCAACACAGTGGTCTGTATTTTTATGATGGAATTCTTGGCCTCAGGTTCCTGAGGGGAGAGTAGTCCTCCTCATGGAGTTGTGTCTGTGTTTTCAGATGTCTTGGGATAATCTGACAACGACTTAGAGCTCTTCTCCGTTTAAGTCAGAATCCTTTCCTGGAAAAGGCAAAGGGGGGAACCCACAGCACCAGGGGTAATAATGGGCCAAGAGGTAGGAGGAGAAGATGGGGAAAGAATTTCTTTGGGTAATTAGACATAATCACACAGCGGGAAATTTAGCAGACGAGATCTGGTGCGTTCAGGGTGGTATGGCCGTAGACACAGTGGGAAATTTAGAAAGCAATGTGCACACTCAGGGCAGAACAAGTGCTCAAAGAAGCCCTGAGAAGCTTCTGAGTTTTCTTCTCTGGTTGATCTCTAGTCTCAAGGCAAATAGAATGTAAATGCTAATGCAGCGTGTTATACCCTGAAGATAGAGGGAAAGAGTACCCTAGCATAGATATGCAAAAAGTGGGGAGATTTTTCATTATTTCTTTTTTTCCCTCTTTCTCTCCATAATATATAAGTAATCTTATAACTCAGTAGCCAAAAGACAACAACACAACTTAAAAATGGGCAAGGCTTGAATAGACATTTCTAGAAAGAAGATAAACAAATGACCAACAAGCACACGAAAAGATGCTCAATATCATTATGGATATGTAAATCAGAATCACTATGCAATATCACTTCTTACCCACTAGAATGTCTGTAATAAAATTAAAATGGAAAATAACAAGTGAGATGAGAATGTGGAGAAACTGGAATCCTTGTACATGATTGTTGGAAATATATTTACATGGTGCAGCCAAGGAAGAGAGTATGGTAATTCCTGAAAAAGTTAAACACAGACTTTTCAGATGGCCCAGCCAATTTCACTCATAGGTATATACCTGAAAGAACTGAAAACAGATATTCAAGAAAACACACATATAGACATGTTCATGGCAGTATTGTTCATTTATAGAGGAAAAAAGATAAAAAACGGTCCTAATATCCATCAGCAGATAGAAGAATAAATTGTGACATATCTACCACACAATGGAATATTAATCATTCACCAAAAGGAATTACTGATTCATGCCAGGGGATATGAGTTTTTTTCTTTTTGAGACTAGGTCTCCCTTTGTTGCCAGGGTACCATGGACTCAAGCAATCCCCAGCGTCAGCCTCCCAGGTAGCTAGGATTACAGGTATGCGCCACCTTACCCAGCGCTATGTTGCCCCGGGCAGGTCTCAAACCCTCGGCTTCGCTTCCTACACTGCGATTAAAGGCACACGCCCACTGTGCCTGGCCAGGAGGGGATGAATTTCCAAAACATTATGAAACATGAAAGAAGACAGAACTATCAACACACCCCATTTATACTATTCAGATAAGTAAATCCATAGAAGCAGACTGTTACCCGAGACTGGGGTAAAGGGGGAAGGATATAAGTTTAGTGGGATTTCCTTGAGGGCTGATGAAAACATTTTGGAAGTTGACATTCATCGTGGTTATATAGCCTTATGAATGTACTACATTACGAAGCTGTTCATTTAAAACATGAAATGGTAGGCTGGGCACGGTGGCTCACGCCTGTTAGCTTCAGGCTATGAAGCAGCAGGGGCAAGGGATCACGGTTCGAGTCCCGCCTGGGGCCCTTAGCGAGACCTAGTTCCAAAAAAATAGCTGGGCGTGGTGGCGCACGCCTGTCATCCCAGCTACCTGGGAAGCTGAGATTGGGGATTGCTTGAGTCCGTGGTACCCCGGGCAACGAGAGCCTGAGCTTCCATGGGCAAAAATAGTGAGACCAAGTCTCAAAAAAAAAAGAAATGCTTATGTAATGTGAATTTGTCCCTCATTAAAAGTATCCATCACAAGGAATCCCCCATTCTCTGCAGCTACTTCAAAGTGTCCAAGCGTAGTATGAATGACAGAAAAAGTTGGAGTGAAAACTCGATCATAAGCTTTGATATTAAAGTGATGCTACTTCCCCAAGTTCTCCAAATGCAGAAAAAAGCTGGCAGCCACCAGCTGTGTTTCAATAGTAATTGCCACCACTTGCTAACCTCTCCTGGGCCTGTCTTCAAAGACCCAAACTTTCTGTCTAAACATTTTTTCTTAAGTTCAGACGTAATCACAATGCAGTCTGTTTCTCCAGTGTCTTTGGCGTTATGTGCCTGCTTCCCAAAGGAAGGTTGCTTCCAAATTCTCTGAAGAGATTAAAGGAGAGGTTAAATGGCTGTCTGGCCAAACTGCCTTAACTGGCCAAACTGACTTAAACCTGGAATTATAACATATTTCCAAAGGTCTACACTGTGCCAACCACTAAACAAGCATTATCTCATAATGTTTGTAACAACCCAGTCAGGTAGGTCTAATGTGACCATCCTTCTAGGGATGAGGAAACTTGAGTCCCAGCAGGGTGAGTCCCTCAAGAGTGGCTGCAACTAGGCACTCGGTCCCACACTTTTTTTTTTTTTTTTTGAGACTAGGTCTTGCTATTTTTGCCCGTGGAACCGCAGGCTCTTGTTGCCCGGGGTACCACAGACTCAAGCAATCCCCAGCCTCAGCTTCCCAGGTAGCTGGGATGACAGGCGCGCACCACCACGCCCAGCAATTTTTTTTTTTGGAACTAGGTCTCACTATACGGGCCCCAGGCGGGACTCGAACCGCGATCCCTAAGCCCCGGCCGCTTCATAGGCTGAAGCTTACAAGCACGAGCCACCGTGCCCGGCCCGGTCCCACACTCTGAACTCTCTTCTGGAAGCACCTGGGCTGTCGTTTTTCTTACCCCAGGTTAACTTCAAGCACTGTTTACCTGCTGAAGCCCGAGCTGGAACCCCGTGGAGTGCAGGGTGGGGCCATGGCTCTATGTAAGGAAAACCCAACGCTCACAAAGGCTTCAGTCAACTTCACTTAATTTCCACAACCGTCCTACCGTTGTGTCACCCCCAACTTACAGACGAGGAAACTGATAGTGATGGTTTTAAGGACATGAGAGGTCGGAGGTCGACTCTGGGCAACACTCACACACATGGCTGAGAGATGAAACCCCACAGAAGTACCAAAAGGGGTCAGCGCGGCTTAGTCGAGCATTTTTATAAGGGAACCTACGGGTTGCGCGCAGGCCCAAGCCTAGCCTCAATTTTGGGATCCGCCCCATCCCCACTGGAGAGCCTAACGGTCGCCGCACGCGACGTACTCTGGGAGGGCCCTCAGGAGAGACCGGTAGCCTCCGCTTTAGCTGCCCTATCTTTTGCCTGAAAGAAATGGAACACCATGGTGCTTATTTTTTCTTTATCTCCTGGCCATCAGCGACGTAAACCAGAGCTGGAGTCCTTTCAGAAAGGAATTCCTAAAATGTTGCTTGTTTTCTGGTGCCTCAGGCATCCATCTGGGCTGCTAGGCTCTCCGGGTCCTTCACTTCTGGCTCCGCAGGACTCGGACAACCGGCAGAAGCGGCTGCCAATGAGCTCTGTCGAATACCACCGTGGGCAGGGCTAGCCCTTAAAGGAGCCGCGGCTCGTTAGCAAACCCGTGGGTAACCCGGATGATGGCGGCCGGTGCGGCCCTAACCTTGGCCCTGTGGCTACTACTGCTGCCGGTGTGGGTGAGAGGGGCAGGGCCCGCACCTATCCAGGACGGGGAGTTCACGTTTCTGCTGCCTGCAGGGAGAAAGCAGTGTTTCTACCAGTCCGCACCGGCCAACGCAAGCCTCGAGACAGAGTACCAGGTAAAGGGTGCTGGGTGGGGGAGTGACAGAGCTAAGGGGAGGGGGTGTGGCCAGGCAGCTAAGGCGGGGCATGCTTTAGCGGGAAGAGGGGAGGATCCCAGCGCGGGAACGCGGGAGCGGAGCTAGGAGGAGGTGGAGGGTCGGAAACAGCACGTGAGCGCAGAAGGGGTGGGACAGAAGGTGGGGCTAATATGACAGCCGAAAGGGCGGAGCCATTGGGCAGCGGGAGCTCTGATAGGGTTGGGACCCTATCGAGTGGGAGATCAAGGGAATTAGTGGAGACCAGGATGGGTCGTAAGACGGGGGGTAGTTAATATGAGGATCTCTCGGGGTTGGGGTAAAAGCATGGCTCTGCCATTTCATTTGGAGTGTTGCCAAGTCAGCGTCTTAGCCAGATGAGAATTCATCAGGAAGCTTTCATTTCAGTGGGCGGAGTCAAGGTAAGGGGTGCAGCCAGAGGGATGGATGGGGTCAGCTCTGGGATATTAGGCCTGGGCATGTGTGCTCAGTTAAGCATGTGGGCTCGGGTGTTCTGTGTGTGTCTGTGCGGGTTGGTTCAGTCCTGGCCTTCTCTGGCAGGTGCCCAAGGCCTACCCTTAGCCCTCCACCCACTCTTACCTGCCCCCCCAGGTGATTGGAGGTGCTGGACTGGATGTGGATTTCACGATGGAGAGCCCTCAGGGCGTGCTGCTGGTCAGCGAGTCCCGCAAGGCAGATGGGATGCACACGTGAGTTAATTCCAGTTGCTTGCCTGGGTTCAGTTACAGCTCTGCCTCTCCCCACTGGCCTCGAGTTACCACCCTCCCTGTTTGCAGAGTCCAGCAGGCTGGCCACTCAGGTCATGTTTGTGTGCTGTCTGCCTAGGGTGGAGCCCACAGAGGCTGGCGACTACAAGCTGTGCTTTGACAACTCTTTCAGCACAATCTCTGAGAAGTTAGTGTTCTTCGAACTCATCTTTGACAGCCTGCAGGATGATGAAGAGGTCGAGGGCTGGGCAGATGCAGTGGAGCCTGAAGAGATGTTGGATGTCAAGATGGAGGACATCAAGGTGTGCCCAGGCAGAGCTGGGGCCACCTCTTGAAGCTCTCTGGCAGTGTGCCCCAGCCCGCCTATCTCAACTGGGGTCTCCCTTGTCCTGACCCAGCAGCCTCCCTTATATAGTTGTACCCTTAGTAACAGCAGCTTTGTTCTACTGACTTAAGTAACGCATTCAGTATCTCCATAACCATCTCAAGAAGGTGGAGTGCTCTAATTATCCCCTATTTTACAGTTGTGCATAAGAGGCAAAGTACCTGAGGCATAAGATGGCTAAGTAACTCAAGTCTTAAGGCTACACAGCTAGCAACTGGCAGAGCCAATATTTGAACCAGGTAGTCTGGCTTCAGTAACTGCTGTTTATCAACCACAAGTAACACATTCTTTACACTTACTTAGGGATTCAGTTTTCACAGTTCTGAGGAAGAAACTCATGTCCAGAGAAGTTAATTTGCTCACAGTCACAGAGTGGCAGGATGAGAATTTAGACTCAGGCAGCCTGGTAGTCAATAGTGTCAGCTTTTCCCCTAACTCCCAAATATATTCTTACCCCATATTCCCTGGATTTATCAGTATCTGCTCCCTGAAGGACTGACCCTGTTTTCCCTTCTGTCCCATAGGAGTCCATAGAGACCATGAGGACCCGGCTGGAGCGTAGCATCCAGATGCTGACACTGCTGCGGGCCTTTGAGGCTCGTGACCGAAACCTGCAGGAGGGCAACCTGGAGCGGGTCAACTTCTGGTCAGCCGTGAATGTGGCTGTGTTGTTGCTTGTGGCCATGCTGCAAGTCTGCACACTCAAGCGATTCTTTCAGGACAAGCGCCCTGTGCCTACGTAGCCCCAGAAGGAAAAACGGGGAAAGGAGGGCAGTGTGCATGAGACTTGGGGTCCCTTCCCCAATATAGTTTCTTACAAAGGAAGAGCTGCAGTCTGGGACAGAGCTGTAATCCTTGAGACTCCTCCCCTTGGTGCTTGATAGGGAAACAGACTGGCTTGCATGCCTGGGGCCTCTTGGAGTGAAGGAGGACTCAGCAGTGGTACTTATTTTCCTGAAAATCATGCACAGGACTATAGTAATGTTAGAATGCAACCCTTTTATTTTTTGGTCCCTGCCTCTTTCCCTACCAGAAATGTGCCTTAGCCAGAGTCTTCTAGCCTTGTACCAGTGCTGCCCAATAAAGGATGGGGCCAAGGAACAAAACCTCCCTGGCTGTTCCCAACCAGGCCCTCTGAACCAGATCATGGTGAGAGGGAACTTGCTGCTTGTGGGAACCCATGCCTCCCTTCCTTTGTGTCCCCTTCAGCAGTCTCTTGCTGCTGCCAGGACTGCTTCTAGGCTGAAGAGTTGACATAGTTGCAGTATTCTTGTCAGGACAGTCACTTTATTTGACAAGGAGCTCCTTGCCCCTTGAGGAGCGAGCTTGGTATGAGGTCTGGTGACAGAACTCTTGGAGCAAGGCCTGTAACCTCCTGCTCCTCCTGGTTTCTACAGGGGCCACAGAGAGGGCTGAACGGTGGCCCAGCCAACCCTGTGCAGGAACTTTGTGGAATAAAGGGCAGTCTAACCTGGGAACTGGAGTCAATAAATTATGGTCAGAAACGCATAAAACCGGGTGATGAGAGCTCAGGGATACCAGCTAGGACAGACCTGTCCCAAAAGGGGCAGCCAGGCAGGAGGGAGGAGTCTTAAATTTTGCTTTCTGATTTTTCTCTTGTGCCCCGACCACGTCCATTGGCTCCCGCCTGACCTTTCTTCTGAACTTCGTGGGAGATATCGGGCAGGAGCCGCTGGACGTGGTCGCCTGGGCACAAGAGAAAAGAAAAATCAGGAAGCAAAATTTCACTATGTCCCAAGTGAGCTAGAAGCCCTGAGCCCCAGAGAGGGCAAGAGCAAGAAGTGGGAGTAGTCCTGAGGACTATGGGTATGGTAAGGAGGACTTAATATTGCAGTTTGGGACGGCAGGCTAGAACCCTTGCCCTTTAGTCATTCCCATGGCCACCCTAGGCTTTGTGCAAGTGATGGATAGCTAGAAATACTTGTTCCCACTCCTAAGAAGTAAAAGCCCTTCCCTTAAGAGAATGGTTCTACCCTGGAAGACATGAAACCCTCCCTCCCCAGCCAGAGCAAAGTCCATTGTGAGTTAAGTGAGGAAAAGTCCTGTTGGGAGGGCTTGGTGGGAAGTTCTCATTGGCAGTAATCTGCAGCTCGCATCCTTCAGACTAAATGCCAACACAACAGGCCCACACAGCAGCCACCAGAAGCTTCTTCCCTTTATTTTAGTTTATTATTAGGATACAGAGTGCAGGCACTTACAATGGTCAAACTGAGCAAGGAGCAAAAAGGTCTGCTCAGAGAAAGGCTGCCTGGAGCCCACCCTGGGTGGAAGCCCAGAGTCCCCCAAGTCTTCCTCAACCCATTCAGCCTTGAGCCCAAGGAAACCCTTCCCTGGAAACCCAGGAAGGCAATGGGAGGGCCAAGGGAGTAAGGATGGCTAGCAGAGAGTTCTAGACCTGGCAAAGGCACCTCCGGCAGCCAACGCAGGGCTGGTTGGTTAATAGGACAAGGAAAGAATATGTACAACTTGGGCAGCACTGGGAACTCCCACTGCTGAGAAGCAGACACACTCCTTGTACCCCAACAAGGTCCAGGGGGAGGGGGATATAGGTGCCCTTAGTGAACGGGTTTCCAGAAGGCCTGGCTTACCAGGCTTTCCTGTTCAGAGAAGCTCATGGATGAGTTCCCTTAGCCCAGCCTGGATACTTCATTCAAGATGGTATCCACACTACAGTTCCTTCCTCTACTACCCAGATGCCATCCCCTCAAAGTGCAACACCCCAACACCCCTGACCCTGGGACTCTAGGGTCCTTTCATTCCATGCTGTGTCAGGGAGGAGGGGGTCAGGGTTAGGGAAGAGTCAGGGGCTGCCCACAGGGAGCCTGGTCCCAGCATGGGGACAAGAGGGCCAGGGGTGACAGAGGGGCCCAGACCACTGAAGCTTCTGCACCTCAGGTGCTGGAGGACCCCCAAGAACATGCCCCCTGCAGCCTAGTCGAGCAGGGATGGCTCAGCAGGGCGGATAATGGTGGGCCGGCTGGGTGCAGCAGGGGGTCTTCTGCTGCAAAGAGAATAAAGACGGGAAGGGGAGATGGCAGTGAGACCCAGAGAGCAAGATAAGAATATGGGTACCCCCACCCAGTGCTAGCCAATGCTGGAGGCTCTAAGACCACTAGGGTGTCATGGAAGAGCTTGCCAAGCCTAGGTGTCAGTTACCCCCACTAGTTTGCTATGTGACCCTGGGTGTGTCTCCAGTCTGCCCTGGACCTCAGGCTCCTCACAGTGAAGTGGGAATAAAGCCCGTCCTGTAGGGTGGACTGAGAGTGGCAGGGATGGATAATGATGACTCATGGGTCCTTGGGAAGACCAAAGTTCAAAGCCAGAAGGGTTTCTTTGAGGTGTTCGGTCCTGAGCTGTACAGTTGGCCCACCAGCTTCAGCTGAGGATATACTGGGAGCCTGGCATCACCCTGATACCCTGGGTGACTCAATCTTACCTTTCTGAGCCTCTTGCCCCACCAACCAAATGGGGATGCTTTTGAAACCTACACACTCTGCTACATACAGGGAGAACTCACCAGGGGATGTTAAATTTGAGGAGACACAGCTAGTGTCACAGCTAGTGGCTCTAGATGGCAGGCAGTGGGGAGAGACTTACCTGGGCAATCCTGGGGGGATGGCGGGTGGAATCCGAGGAGGCCGAGAAGGGATTTGAGGAGGGACTGAGAAGGGGTCATTGTTGGCAAACATGCTCTGGGGTCCTGGCCGGGAGGGGATGGGGGGTGCTGAGAAGGAGGCTGCTGCCCCCACTGGTATGGGAGTCAGGGGGGGCCCTGGGGTGGGACCCCTCACTGCTGGGGGCCGGCCTGGGGGGTGCATGCTGGATATGGGTCGGCGCTGTGGATTCGGGCTGTGAAGGAAGAAAAGGGTATGAGTTAAGGGGGGGGGGGGAAGCACAGGTCTTATCAGTCTAGGCCCCTCAGTAAGAAAGGCTGGCACCAGCTACTACCACAGAAAAAGAGGCGAGCACTTAAGTCTTAGGTGAGGGACCTAGCAGGTGGGCTGGGATTGTGACTCCTCCCCTGGTCTGCTTAGTGATGGGCTGAGTCATCTTCCCACCTACAACCTGAGTCAATGCCTCAAGACCTGCGCAGGCCCGTAAGGGATTGTACTACTCTCTGACTTCTCTCTCACAGAGCTAGGTACATTCCCTACCTCCTCTCTCTCCCCTCCAAACTGCACCCCCATAGCTAAAGACCTTACCCAAATGCCTCCACAAGCCCCTGCTCTCAGCCTCCAAAACATTTCCCCAAGACCTGAGCACTCCAGGCAAGACGATTGTGATCTCTTTAGAGATCGTGGTGGTACCACCACTTTCTATGCAGTTTCTTTTTAACACTCTTTACTGCCACCTGGTTTGTCACTGGTCAGATATCCCTTTCCAATGCTCTGAATTGCTCATACTTGCACCTTCCATCTAACAGCTCTGGGAGGGGGTTATAGCCCCTCAAGATTTCCCCCACCCACCATTTTGGCCCTGCTCTATGCTCCAAGAAGCAGACCCCTACGGGTCCATATCACCTGGGATGGCTTGCCCTCTCTGGCTTCCATTTAGGCTTAACCAATGGAAGGCTCCAAGAGATGGGCAGGTGGCAGAAGGAGTTGAGACTCAGAGTGCTGGAGCGCCAGCTCTGACTGGTACCTTTAACCCTTCTTTCTCCTTGTCCCTTCAGGTTTAGATAGGGAAGCAGTCCTACTGTGGTTACTGTGAGATCCAGGGCGAGGCCCCTTTATCCCACCAGTAATGGGTTGTGCCCTGAAGGTCACACAAGATGGGAACCTGCAGGCGGCATCCTCTACAGTACATAAGGGTCCTGCAAACCTGTGGCTGCTGGTGTTCTGGAGCCAGGTGTCGTCAACAGGTGGGGGTACAGGTGTGGATACGGTGCTGGTGCTGATGTCCCCAATGATGTTGAGTGCCTCCTTGACAGCATGGTACATGCGTAGCATGTCATCCCGTCGCTGTGCCTGATCAGCAGACTCCTCCATGAGGCTGCCCTGATCTGCTGATGAGTACAGATAGGCCAGCAGCTCATGGTGGATAAAGGCCTTCGTCTGGGGACAAGGGTTGGAGATCAGAACCTCCCATTACAAAACAAGAACTCAGCTGGGCATGGTGGCTCATGCCTGTAAGCTTCAGCCTATGAAGTGGCCGGGGCTAGGGATAGCGGTTCGAGTCCCACCTGGGGCCCGTAGCGAGACCTAGTACCCCCCCCCCAAAAAAAAGCTGGGCGTGGTGGTGCGTGCCTATAATCCCAGCTACCTGGGAAGCTGAGGCTGGGGATTGCTTGAGTCTGTGGTACCCCAGGCAATGAGAGCCTGGGTTCCACGGGCAAAAATAGTGAGACCTAGTCTCAAAAAAAAAACCAAGAACTCAGCTGCCCACTATGACTGGCTGGAAAAGTATCCATCACATGTGGAAGGGCCCGATCTTTTACTTTCTTTTCTTTTCTTTCTTTTTTTTTTTTTTTTGAGACTAGTTCTCGCTATTTGCCCATGGAACCGCAGGCTTATGTTGCCCAGGGTACCACGGACTCAAGCAATCTCCAGCCTCAGCTTCCCAGGTAGCTGGGATTACAGGTGCGCGCCACCACGTGGGCCCAGCTATTTTTTGGGACTAGGTCTCACTGTGTTGCCCTGAGTGGGACTCGAACCACAATCCCTACCTAGCCCCAGCCGCTTCATAGGCTGAAGCTTATAGGCATGAGCTACCGTGCCCGGCTTCGATCTTTTACTTTCTACAGAACTTACAAATTTGAACTTTGAACTCATAAGGTATTTAAATGCAGGTGTGCCTTCCACACAGTTGTTTTCAGTCCCTAGGGTGTTGTCAACTGTTGTTTCACACGTCATGAGATTCTATTAACTTATTTACAGTCTTTTTATTGCTCTTTTCTCCCCTTGGACCTTAAATTTCACTGCTTTTAAAAAACTACTCCTTTCTGTTCATTAATTTTATTCTTTGTTCTTTCTGTATTTCTCCCATGTGAGATGACAGTTTTCTGGTTACTTTTCTCAGGTTACAAGGAGCAGATGCTTGTGTGTACACGAGCTTCTACAAATAGGGACAGTTTTTCCTATTTTTTTCTTATTGCTCATACTTAGCATTTTTCTTGTTTAACTACATTGGCTATTAACTCTATGTGAAAATTACATCAATGTGCTCTTGATTTTAAAGGATATGCTTCAAAGCTTCACCCTGAAGACTGAATGGCTTTATAGCTTCAATATATAGATTCAAATGGATATGTAGTATCTCAAATAGAAGACTCCTCCTCAGATGTTTTTTTAGGAGTAGGTGTTGAATTTTCTCAAATATACTTTCAGTATCTACAAAGATGACCATGCTTGTTTTCAATTTGAGGATTATATGAAAGCTGGTAAGAAGGAAAATAAGTATAGTCTGAAAGTATAAAAAGGTACAGTGAAAAAACTTCTTTGTAAACTCTGACCTCCTTAGCAATTCCAAGTTTTCCTTTCAGGAAACAACTGCTCTCACCAGATTTTTGTACAACTTTCAGAGATTTCTATGCCCACATAGTACATATATATATTTCATTTATGCTCAATTTGCCCATCAGCAAATATAACAGTGGTAGAAATTCCTCCAAGTAGAAATGCTGGGTCAAGTAGGTAGGTATGCATTTAAAATTTCAGAACCATAGTAAATCAGATCCAGACAGAACTATATCATCGTCAGTCTTGTCTGAGGACATAAGACCAGAATACCTATGAGACTGAACACTGACCATAGCTGAGGAAAACATGAACAGACTGAAGGGGGAGTTGGAATTTTTGCTTTAGACCCTGTCAAACTTTGAGCTTTTATAATCACAACATAAACCAAACCTGGCCTTTTTATTTGTATGCCTAAGCCAGGGGCCTGAGGTGAGAATCTGAAACATTCCAGCTGTATTTCACCACAGAAGCCTAGAGACCTAAGAGGTGTGGAACCCCTGGGGCAGGCAGACAGCAACTATGAGTGAGAGCAGGCTGAGTCTCAGGACATCAGGAGGATGTGGCTGCGGGGATGGATTTGTACTCTTGTGAATGACATGGAACAGGTTTCTTGTCTCTCTGGCCCTCATTTCTATTCTATAAAATGTGTGTTAGCAGTTCCTCCCCCTAAGGTGAAAAAATTCAGAGAAAGTGCACAAGCATGGTGTAAGCTTCAATTACCTGGGAGTGTGTCTATGGCCTGCACCTTTTAACATCCCAAGAGTGACTAGGAATGCCAATCCTGATATTTTAAAGGTGGTGACTTGATCTATCAATTCTTAAAATTTTGTATGAAGGGTGTTCAAGCCAAATTTGGTTATGGTCAACCCTAGGTCCCTTCCTGGTGAACAGTGAGCCTTGGAGGGACCAGGCACTCACATTGTTGATCATGAGGTGCATGATGGTCTTTGGCATGAGGTCACGGATGGACTTGTTGATGATGTCCACGTATGAGTCCACCAGATTTCGAATGGTCTCCACCTGTCGCTCCAGCTGTGGGTCCATGGAAATGGTATTCTCTTGGACCCCGTCTTCATTTTCTGCCTACAAGGGAAAAATGGGATAGAGAGAGGGGTGACTTTAGCCTGAGGTGAGTATGGTGAGTCCTCCCTTCACTGGAATTACTTGCCTTGACCAACTAAAAAGTGACCCTGTGGGGATGGCCTGTTGGCATATTGGTACCATGTGACCCAATCTATACCTGGTTGGGGCTTCCCAGATCTGGTCTAAGTTGGATTAGAGTTTTGGACGTGGGAGTCTGAAGAAACATGTTAATTTGGAGGCTGAGGGCCCCTCAAAGATACCATCTCAAAGACAGGCATTAAAAAGAAAGAAGTAAATAGAATCCCTGCCCTTGGCTTTAGTTGTAGAAACTTCTGGGGCCTGGGAAGAGTCCTCGCACCTTTTTGCTTTGTTTGCTCAAGATGCTGTCACTACATGCCTTCAGCGGGTTTTATGGGCCCAAAAAAGATCCACCCAGGGCAAACAGGCTGCCTTTCCTCTCGCAGGAAAGGCTAGCTCCTCACCTGGTCTTTTTCTGGGTAGACGCCGGCTCGGAGGAAAGAGGCCTTCCAGCTGTCCACGTCCTCCTGGGAGTCACAAGCCAGCTCGATCTGCCGCAGGTCCTTGTAGACATTCCTGTGACAAGAAGGAGAGAGTGGCGGAAGGATGCACACCTGACTTTACCAAGGTCCAACAAGTACAGGGAGCTGGGCATAAGCTATGGGGATTTCGCCACTGATCCAGGCCTCCATGAAAGGACCCAGGTGACAGCAGCACCTTGTACTCTGTTAAGGCAATGGGGATCCTGTGAACTAGTGCTCACTGTGCTGAGCCCTGTTTTGTGGACTCGGTCAGCTACTCTCCTTCCCTTGGGACTGGCCTGCCCCTTTCTTCTTGCTCTTCTGTCAGGGTCAAACAAGTTTTCAAAAGTAGGTATGTGTCCCGTGACAGTCTCTCCCAGATGGGAAGCTCCTGTAGATTAAAGAACTTGATGTGATTGTGAAAACAGTCTCCAATTGCACCATATAATAAAGGGCCATGAGCTACACTAGGAATGGGCATGTACTGAGGAAGTAAGATTTTTATTTATTTGTTTATTTATATTGAGACTAGATCTCACTTTGTTGCCCACGGAACCTCAGGCTCACACGGAGTGCCACGGACTCAAGTGATCCCCAGCCTCAACTTCCCAAATAGCTGGGATTACAGGTGCATGCCACCACGCCCAGCTATTTTTTTGAGACTAAGTCTTGCTATGTTGCCCCAGGCAGGTCTTGAACCTCAAGCAATTCCCAGCCTCAGCCTCGCTCCATAGAATGCAATTAAAGGCACACACCACCAAGCCCAGCCTGGAAGTAAATTTTTTTGTTGTTGTTGTTTTGGAGACTAGGTCTTGCTTCTTTTGCCCGTGGAACCGCAGGCTCACGTTGCATCATTAGAAGTCATTATGTGTACATACTACATTAAGTCCATTATGTAGGGATTTTATTTGATGTTAGCTAGTTTAATTTTTAAATTATTTTTATTATTTTTTAAACTTTAATTTATTATTATTCTTATACCTCAGTCATATTTGTATAGTTGCTGATCCCCATATATATGGTCCACCCTTCTTCTCCTTCCCTCTGTCCTATTTTTTATTTTATTTTATTTTTTTGAGACTAGTTCTCGCTATTTTTGCCCGTGGAACCACAGGATCTCATTGCCTGGGGTACCACAGACTCAAGCAATCCCCAGCCTCAGCTTCCCAGGTAGCTGGGATGACAGGCACACGCCACCACGCCCAGCTATTTTTTGGAACTAGGTCTCGCTACCGGCCCCAGGCGGGACTCAAACCGCAATCCCTAGCCCCAGCCGCTTCATAGGCTGAAGTTTACAGGCATGAGCTACCGTGCCCAGCTAAGCTAGTTTAGATTTAAACAGCCCCATGAGGTCCATGGCTACTGCACTGAATAGTCAAGAGCTAGAATGTACTTTGCTTTCTGGGGGACAAGTGGGGATGGGAGTATCCAGGAACATGACGGAGGTACCCTAGTTAAGGCTTGTAAAATGCAAATGTGGGCTTTTGTGTGGAAGAAGGTGCACAGTAATGGGCGGGAAAGTGAACAGATACTATCCAGCATCGATAGACTGGGCTCCATGTCACCAGCATACTGTTTGGTCCCACAGGGAGGACATGGCAAAGCTGGTCTGAAGTTTCATGTGAGGCCTAGGTTTGGAACTCTGACCAACCAGCAGTGAGAGTAGCTTTGCAGAAGTTCAGAGTCACCAGCAACACTAATCTCTCATACCCACACCTACCAGGTGTCTGGTCGGTTCCATCTAACTTTTTTTTTTTTTTGAGACTAGGTCTTGCTATTTTTGCCCGTGGAACCACAGACTCATGTTGCCTAGTGTACCACAGACTCAAGCAATCCCCAGCCTCAGCTTCCCAGGTAGCTGGGATTACAGGCGCATACCACCACGCCCAGCTATTTTTTGGGGACTAGGTCTTGCTACGTGCCCCCGGCGGGACTCGAACCGTGATCCCTAGCCCCAGCTGTGGCTTCCTAGGCTGCAACCTACAGGCATGCGCCACCATGCCTGGCCCCCATCTGATTTTTTCAGAATCCACTTTCTCCTCCAAGACTCAGGTTCTACCTGGGTGCAGACCCCACCTGTACCTCCTCCCTGGTATCCTGCCCCTCAGTTCCCTGCACAGCCACCAGAGGGTACATGTGAGCATCCTGGACAGGTTAGATCCCTCTGCCATAAACCCTTCATGGCCCCCATCAAAAGCATCCATGACATTCTTCTGTTTCTGGATGGACTCTCTTTCTTTTTTTTGAGGGTGTAAATTTATTTATTTATTTATTTTAATTCATTTTATTGATTTGTCACAATTTTGCATTAATTGATCCCTCCTCCTCCCTCCATATCCCCCTTCTGTATCCCCCCTTCAGTCACTCCTCCCATTTTTCTGCTTTTTTGTTGTTTGGTTAAGTTGGTTAAATTGTTGTTTGGTTAAGTTGATGTTTAGTTGTTGGCTGTTTGGCCTGTTGTTCTCCTCCAATATATGGTAAGTGTGTGTGTGGGTTTTTTTTTGTTTGTTTTTTTTTTACCCCGGGGCTTTCCCACTTCACTAACATTTGTTAACTATCCTGATCTTTTGTGCTCTTCACCTCCCCCGCCTTCTTCCCCCTCCTCCTCTCTCGCTCCATGGTTCAGTCCCATTGGTTGTTTTCATTTTTTCTTATTTGTTTGTTTTACCCTATATCCCTCATATAAGTGAGACCATCCTGTACTTCTCTTTTTCTTTTTGACTTATTTCTGCTAATATGAGTCTTTCTAGTTTGGATGGACCCTCTTTCTACAGTTTAAGCCCCAGGGAATGGGCTGTTCACATGTGCTGCTGAGTGAATGAGGCACTGTATTCTCCATGGGATCCCATCCTCACCTCTGCTCTGTGTTGAAGATGGCAAAGACGTGCTTGTTAGACATGAAGCCCTTCTCCACATCACGGATTTTTAGGTTGTCCAGGGGCAGCATGTATTTCTTTTCTTTCTCCTGAAATGGAAGGGGAATGGGTCAGCCAGCATTATTTAATGGAGGACCTGATGATGCCCCAGGCTGAACACTACCGTGAGGATTATCCCCAACATCTGACACCAATCAGTGCAGGCCACTTTACTGAAATTAACTCAACATGCCCTTGCCTCCTGCTCACTCATTGTCCCAACAAGACGGCTTCCCTTGTTACTTGCTAAACATCCCAGCTGGGCTCCCATGCTTGGGCCTTTGCACATCCAGGGCCTCTGCCTGTAACACAATTTCCTGAGTGTTTACATGGCTCCCCCCTTGCCACATTCAGGTATTTGTGTTGAGAGGATGCTTCTGGTGAGGTCTTCCCTGACCTCATCTCTCCCCCCTCTCTTCAGTGCTTGGCAAGGATTCTTGTCTGTTTTATTCACTGCTGAAACAGGGTAGATGGTGGAAATCCTCACCACTTGAAAGTGGGGAAAAGCCACTTGAGGTGAAAAGCCTCACCACTTCTTCACTCCAGTGTACATCAATGAAACTATTGCTTGGATGTCTTCGCAACGAGCCTGTACATGAGTTTACTATTATGATCCCATTTTACAGAGAAGGAGACTGAGGAACAGAGAAGTATAGCAGTGGGATTTAAACGTAGGCAGATTCAGATAAACCTGGAAAGCAAGATGACCCCCACTCTGGCTTAACTGATGGATAACTGAGTGATAACTGAGTGCCTAAGCAGTGTCACTTGCTTCTAAAGGGTGGGTTCCTTCAGGAAGCACCAACTGAGTACTGACCATGCAGTTCCGAGGCTGCAAAGAGGACACATCTCTTAGTCAGGGGCACAGGGGTGATGTTTGAAGTTAAGGCACTAGAGATTTCTGGAGCTGTTCATCCAATGAAGCTGGCAAAGCACCCTGTGTGCCTGGCAGGAGGATGGACCCCCTACTAGGTGCATCAGGAGAGCAGAACACAGACAGGGTCCCCTGAATCATGCCTATATGACAGATTTCAGGGACTGATACCAAGTACTGCTTATCCACCAGTTTACAGAATCCTCTCTGGTATCCCTGACAGGGAAGCACTGTACCTAGGGCCACATGGCAAGTGAGCCACAGTGGAGCTTCAGAAGCCAGGTCTGTGTGATCCAAAGCCATGGTCTCTCTGCAACCCTCCTGGCCTTTTCTCTTCCTAGGCATCTTTGAAGAGGACAGACAGTTCCTCTTAGCCAGTTGTTTACCCGTCACAGGCAGCCTGTGCCTGTTCCTGGAAGGTTCAACATGATTGTGGCCTCTGAATTAAAGAGCAGCCCTGGCAATGGGTGGACTATTGATAGGGAGACAGACTTGGAAGTAAGCTCTGACCTTTAGTGTTAGGAGCTCAAATGACTCATACAGCTGCCCTCCCAAGCTGTATTTTATGCAAGTCACCTACCCTCTCTGCCTCAGTTTCCTCATCTGTTAAAGATGGGGATGAGTCCTGCCATCAACGTACTGAGTGAGAATTGAGGTGAGTAGGTGAAAAAGAGTTTTCTTTTGTCTATCTTACTCTGGTCTGTGGGTCTTTGCTGCCT
Organism: Uropsilus gracilis; assembly: GCA_004024945.1. Classification (NCBI taxonomy): domain Eukaryota; kingdom Metazoa; phylum Chordata; class Mammalia; order Eulipotyphla; family Talpidae; genus Uropsilus; species Uropsilus gracilis. The sequence goes on from PVHY01009893.1 coordinate 35,901, forward strand.
CCATCCTATCATACCATGAGGCAGGAAGCTTCTAGTTGGCTGGCCAACCCAAGTAACTGAGTCATAGGCCTTTTGGGCCCCAAGTGAGATGCCACATCTGGAACTGCTTACACTGTGATTCGGCTTAAGAGTATTCTGATGCTGCGGCATGCATACAAAGAGGCATGAATGTGTTCTACACCACCCCCACCCCACCCCAAAGAGACCTTCTACACGAGAGGCCCCCAACCCAAACCCTCCCTTCCACCCACTCCCACCCACTTCCCCCACCTGGCCCCCCATCCCCACTAGGGTTTTCTGAGAACCCACAACTTTCTCCAGATGCGATTTGGCTCCAGTCTTGCCACATCAGAAAAGACAGAGCTGACTGTCACAGGCAGAGTACTGACTTCCTTGTCTGCTTGAGAGAGCTGCTGCCACCCAGAGCGCCCAGAGGACAGACAGCAGACCCCACCAACCCAGACTACCTGTTCAGACTACCTGTTCAGACGGCTCTACATATGTACAGTAATTTGCACATTGGTTAGGCTGGGCTTGGACAAACAGCACATCGGGATGGTCCCCCACTAAACCTGTTGCTACCCCACACCGAGGCAGACTTGGAGGTGAGTGTCACTACCTACTACCTTGTTTCCCTCTAGGGTGTACCCAGAGATTCTGGAGTAAAGCAGCAGCACCTGGGTGGGTGAAGAGGCTCCAAGGAAAGGTAGAGAGGGACCCAATACTAGCTGAGAGGCTAAAAGTCTCTGGCTGAAGCTCTTCTCTATTCATACTCCACAACCACTTCCTCCTGTTTATTTTTTAAATAAAGAGATATTGATGGCTTTTCTGTTTGAGTGTTTTCCAAGAACGTGGCCTGACTGCCATGGGTTGCCACTGGATGTGTGACTCTGAGGGTCCTTGCTGGGGTCCTAAGGGTGGTGATACATAAGATTTTAGTCTGGCCCCCTCCAGATCTGAGCCTGCTTTGTATCTGGAGCACAGAGGGTCCCTTTCACAACTCTGCTGGTTCTCATTACTACAGGCACTCAACCCCTTCCCCATATATCCACTACCTCTGGCTAGGGGCCCAAGGAGATGATCTGGGGCTCTTGGATTCAACCCTCAGATGAGGAAAAAATGAAGTACCCCCTTTAAAGTTAAAAATGAAAATCTCTTACAACTAGATTTCTGCTGCTACCATTTAGGGAGCTGCCAGGCTTAGGCTTTAGAAGACCCTCTATAACCATTGAAGGCCATCGCCAGGCCTAGTGTTCCCACCCTGGGGACCTCAGAAGATCCCCACACTGTTCAGCAAAATACAAGGACCAGCTCTCAACCTGCCTGACAGCTGATGCCCCACAAAGAGAAGATTTCAGACAGCAGAGTTGGAGAAGACTCGAAATCATTAATCCCAGTCCCGTACTCCAGTCATTTTGAGAAGCTGATGTGGTCATGTGAGTTCCTTGAGGATGCCTGGTCTCCCTCTCTTTTGCACTTTTTGCCCTAAAAGGCTTGCCAGCTCCAGCATTTTAGATACCTCTACCCCCTCCTATCCAGGCTGAGAAATAGCAGCCCAGATACAGTCCCTTGGGATGTTTGGGGCTCCTGACCATTAGGAGGTTCCAGGGATAATCTCTGGCCTCATGTTTACCATTCAGGGACACTTCCCCACTCTTACCCCTTGTTACAGGTGGTAAATCACTACGCAGAGCCTGTCTCCTTACAAATGAAGTGTAAGGACTTAGGAAGACGAGGATACCCTGGCCTCTGGCAGCCAGCAAGCAAGACATGGGCAGGGATTTCACCCGGCTACCAATGAGGCCCCAGATGTGGGTCATTTCTATGGGAGATTCTTCCTAAACCTCTCACTTAGGAGTGCTAAGTAGGGAAATTCTAGAGGGAGCCAGAGGAGTCCAGCCTCTCCTGCTGGTGGCTTTGATTGGATTCTGTTCTGGGGGTACAAAAACAATGATGCACATGCCTTCCTTGTGAGGTCCTTCTTTCCTTTCGTTGAATAGCCACAGGGACAGTCATCTTGGACCACAGCAGGAAGAAGTCACATGTTAATTAAATGCAATGGGGAAAGCAGTGTCTAGATCTCAGCCAGCCTTGCAACACCAGGTCACCAAGTTTACTAAGATGCAGCATGAAACAAATTACAGGAGTGTCTTCACTTTTGGTCTGTCACATATCCAAATAGACAGCCACCTAATACCACCTCGCTATGGACATAACACAGTCCAGGAAAATGAAAACACAGTGCCCCTTGCTGGTGAACTTGGGCTCTAACAGGCCTGACTCAGTAGCAACAGGCAGTCACTTCAAAGAAGTGGCATCACTCCCAAGCCACTCAGGTTAAGTTGTTAAGGACAGAGGGCTGGGTCAAGAGGGAGGCTTATTCAGTCATTGGTGTTATTATTCCTTGTGCCATTCCCAGAGGCCTCCCACTTCCTCTTGATGACAACCACAAGCGAAATGTTCTAAAGACAAGGTAGCTAGCACCTTACAGTAGGCAGGGGCCATTTCACCCCACTTCATAGATGAGGAAAGTGAGGTCCAGAAAGGCTCAGGGCCTGCATGAGCTTAAGGCAGTGGGACTCTGGCACCCAGCAGGCTGGTTGTGAGCCTAAATTCCCTACCCCAGGCTCTGGTCCCACTGGTGTGACTTTGGAGGTAGGGGTCTGTTTCTGGTCTGTCAATGGATTCCCCTCACTCTACTTTTCTCCCCAGGGTGCCAAGCCACCATCAGGTTGAACCCCCACATGGGGTAGAGTGAGGTGCTACATGATGCTTTGGTCTGGCTTATACCATCTCAGCTCTGGGTAATGGTGGCACTCCTTTCTCAAATGCCACAGGGGAACAGCACTCCAATCCTGCACCAATGCCTCAGCAGTCACTTACCTCCTCATCCTTGTACCAGGACAGTGACTCAGCTGTCAGCACAAACCAGTACTCCTTGGAACCACCCTTCATCAGGCTGATGTTGTTAATGGTCAACCAGCCCCGGCGAATCACCTGGTGAGGAGGATATGGATCAGCGGGGGTACCCCAGCTCAGCCCATTCCCCAGTGCAGTGACCAGTGATCGTGCCCAGAAAAAGGAGGGTAGCCCAGACCCTGACAGACACACCTTCAGCCCAAAGCCAGACAACCCACTCTTCCTTGCCCCAAGCACTTCCTGTTGGAAACCAACTTTGGACACCCAGGCAAACACCTACTCACTCACAGGTCCAAGGGTGACAAGGAACACGCCCGAGGTTGCCCCTTTGCACGCAGGGTTAAAATGAGTTAGCACAGGTGGCAGAGGGGCCCCAAGGAGGAGTCCAGTGTTCGTGTTTAGGTCCTCATCACATGGGATGTGACAATGGAAGAGTTGTACTTGTCTCAGTGAGATGCAGGTACAGGATGCCGTGGCCCCTGCCCTTCATGCTTTCTGGAGGCGACTGTGGGAGGGGCAGAGAGCCACCCACACAACGGAGTGGTTCTTTCACGCTCTTCTTTGTTGGTTGACTAGCAGAGGCTTAGCACGCAGCTGCCTCCTCTGTTAGCTCATTTGCCTGGCTCATCACATTGAGGGTGTGCTTGGTGGCGTAAGGACCCACTCTGACAGGTGGTTATAGCCAGAACCTGCCCTAGGGTTCCCTTCCCCACAGGTCCTTTTCTGAGTGAAAGGATAAAGGAAAGACTTCACCCAAAGGACTAAGGTTTGATTCTAGGGAACCTTGGGGGATCATACCTCATGCTGACTTCATATCTAGTGGTTTCACTTTTCTTGGACACCACAGGACTCTGGACTGGGGGAACCCATGAATGGGAGCTGTCTGGCCATAGCTACCATATAAGAGGAAGGCAGAATCCAAGTCTATGTGGTGATTCACCTGACAGCTAAATGTAGGCAGTCTATGGAGGGCTATGCACTCATGTTCCCTGGACCATGGTAGCAAGTGTGGGGTACAGTCCCTACCAGTCTGGATTGAGGACCCTGAGGCAGTGGAAAGCACATGAAGCACAAGCAGGAACACCTGGGACTAAGGCGTGACAGACTACATCAAACTACAGAGGGTGTGCTGTGCATGGCCACAGACACCTGGGAAGGGCTGGTGTTGAGCCCTCCAGGAGCTTGAGGGATGACTCAGGGGTCATGCCATCTAAGATCTAAGGCCTTTGCTCTCCCTGATATGACAAGACAGCACCTAGGAGTCATGCAGTCATGTGGCACCTTGTCATGTTACTGCTGGTGGGTGAGGGGGTGGAGGCGGGCTCTCAGCCCCAACAAGGTCACAACATCCTCCTTGGCAGGATTACTGACTTGACCAGTTGGCCGACTACATCCTACATTTGCTCTCAGTCTGGGGTGATCCTTAGGCCTGGTGAGTCAGGATAATGGGGGCAAAGCAATATAGGATAGGATCCAGGAAAGAATTACTGCTCTGGCAGCCAATCCCAGGCCCAGAGTTAGCTGGTTCTCCCCAGGAAGTGCTGCTAAATCTCAGCTGATTTAACACTGACTTAACAGTCAGGGAAGGGAGAATTGGGGGAGGGGATCAATTTCTCTAGAGAACTCTACACAGAGAAGCCACTGCACTCCCAGAGTCTGCCTGGTTTTCAAGGGGGAAAATGTGTCCACTTGGCTTATTTTCATCTTTGGTCAGCCGTCGGAACTGGTAGAGCCTAGGCAGTGCATGGGGTGGGAAGAGCACATCTAATAAGCGTCAGAGCAGGAGGCTGTTGGCCAGGCCTGAAAAGCCCCAAAGCCCCCTCTCAAGCCATCTAGAGAGCTGCCCATATGGGGTAAGAGACAAAATCTCACTCTGAGGAGGGAAGAGAGCTGTGGATGACAAAAGGGCTGTATAGAGAAAAAGGGGCGGCCAGGTTCCCATATCTAAAATCCTGATTTGGGCACACCCCATAGTGATTGTGCTTAGGAGGAGGAGGAAGAGTTGGAGTAAGACATGGGAATGGGTGGTGATGCAGGGACAAAAAGGCAGGCAGGGCTCCCATGCTTTCAGGGTGTACAGCAATAGGCATACAGGAACTCTGGGGTGGGAGAGTGTCCACCCACCAGAGAGTGCTACCCACTAGGGTAGCACAGGGAGCAGGCAAGCAGCAGCACAGCTAGGCCTGCTGGCAAGGCAGCCCAGTTTTCTCCCAGTGAGAGGTTGGTCCGAGTTGCCCAGCCGGAATGGAAACCAGGGCTAGGAGACCCAGGAGCTAGACTTGGTGATGGGGTGGAATTTGCCAGAAGAATGACTAAACCCCTTGGGATGCGGGGTGAAGCAGGCCTCTGGGTTCCTGGGGGTGATACATGGGAAAAGCAGGCACCATTGAGTTCAAGGACAATCATACACCTCCAACGCCTGACAGGACAGGACAGACTGGGGTTGTTTCTGCAGCTTCCAGGCCCTGGGCACAATGAGGTTCTGCCACAGAATCACAGCTCAGCTACTGGAAAGAACTGTCAAGGGCAGCAGGGGACTACATAGTGCCCCAATGGCTGGGAATAGGAGAATACCCCAGAAAAGGAGGAATCTGTGCTGGAGGCCTTTGCAAGGGTTGAGGTTAGCTGCCTGGAGATGATCACCCTGAAAAGAGCTCAACTCCCAGGTGTGAGCAGCTCCTGACATTGCTGGGATAGGCCAAGCCACACACAGAGGAGGTGTCACCTACAACAGGGATGGCAAATACCATTCATCTGAGGGAGGGGTCCACATCAACCCATAGATAGGGGCTACTTGGAGTATAGCAGGGAGAATTCTGGGTGCTATGGGGAAAGAATGATAGGATCAATTAATGATGTCTGCTATAGGCAAAGGAGATGGAAGGAGGCAGGTGAAACAGAGTCATCTAGTCAAGCATCATATTGGCCATAGAGGGAGGATAGAGGCAGCATCAAGGAAAGAGTTTCCAGGTCAGTTGTTCTGCCACAGGACAGGTAGAGGAAAAAACACCTTGGCCAGTCAGTCACATTTGCCACAAATGGGGAGGGGGGAACATTTTTAAGAAAGAATGCCAGGTTTGGTTAGTGATGTCTGCCACAGACACATAACAGGAAAAAGCATAAGGAAAAGAGTGCCAAATTGATTAGTAAAATCTGCCATGGAGCAAGAGTGGAACATTCTGTACTGTGATGAAGAGAGGAGTGGCAGTTGCAAGAACAAATTCCAGCACAGTTTGAGCAAAATCTTCCCTACCCAGAAATGTGAGGGGAGAGAGGCATGGACTGTTAGCCAAGTATTTGCCATCCCAACTTATAGGAAACCAGGTCAACCTGTCAGGAATGGGCTGAAAGGGGTCCTCCAACAAGACAGAGGTCAGGTTAGTGTCTACGTGAGTTGGCTTATGGCTTGTGCCCAGGGCAAGGCTAGGGCCTGCAACGCGGAACAGGGTTTTCAGGTTAGTTTGATTATTAGTCATGTTACATGAGGAGGAAGGGAATGTTACAGGACAGCAGGGTCTCCATTACTACTAGGGTCGCTAAAGGTTGCTACCACACTAAGTGGGTACTTACCAAGATCTCCCCCTTTGAAAATGCAAAGTTAGGGTGGTGGGTAAATCAAAGAGGAGCAGGCAGAGGAAAAGAGACGAAAGGGACATGAGGGAACAGAGAAAAAAGCAGGAAAAGCACAAAAATGGGAGAAGAGCAGGAAGAAAAACAGCAAAAGAAAAAAAATTACATGCTATTAATTATATTCATGGTGTTAATATTTAATTCATTATCATCTCCTGAAACAAAAAAGCAACAACATACGTATTACCTATGGCAAGCGCGCAAAATAAAATTCATGCAGCGGTTACATCCTTCTTTTCCAGAGGGCTCTACAATCGTGCAGGTAAACAGCAGAGCTGCCCCTCCCCCCATGTGGAGAAGCAGGGAAAATTGGTAGTAATTTCTGTAGGGATGAGGTGTTTTCTTAAAATGATAAAAAGGCCCCTAATATTGGCATATATGAATATGTTCATATTTTGCACAGCCTCTGGATACAGCGTGACATAAAAAGGTACATCTCTTTCTGGATTTCTCCAGTGTGGGACTTAATGCAGACCCAGAGTCCTCACAACTATAACAACACAGCCCCCCAGCCAGCCCTCTCCCATAGGTTCCAAGTCCCTGGGGCTGGGACTGGGACTTCAATTTGGCTACAGACACCACAGATGATTGGGTTGCCCTCTCTGGAGGGTCAAATTCCATGATCTCAGGTGTTAGACAGGATCTCCTGGGTCTGTGAAATTTGCCCTCTAGGCCCTGCCAAGAGCTTCAGCTCTCAACTCATATTCTTAAAACATTAAAACCTTAGTAGACCTGTGAGGTTGGGGGTAGAGAGGCCTGGTGCCAGCTTCTGGCAGGGCATGCCCCACACTGGCACCAGAACTCAACTGGTTATCCCTTAATGCCCTCCCTCCCGCTGCCAGGGTGGAGGTGTAGGCTATTGAAGGGTGGCTACCTGGTTGGGGATGGCTCTCTTCTTGTTCAGCTGCGTGTTCCTTTGCTGGGCACTGAAACCAGAGCACAGAGAGGGTTCATGTGGCAAGATGCTAGGAGGGACAAGGACCAAAAGGCCCTTGTGGCCCGGAGTGGAGGTGGGGAGTCTTTTCCTTAGGGGTGGCCAAGCGACCAGCTACAGGCAGAGGCAGAGGCAGAGAGAAACCCCTGCTTTTGTTCACCTATCTTGTTTCCTAGCTCATTTCCTGAGCTGCTGCCCAAGGGAAACAGCTCAGGCTCATAGAACAAAAAATCACTGCGTTAAATGAATGCTTGTAGGTCCTGGTAACTCCTGAGAGTACCAGCTGTTTCCAAAAGTCAGTGGATCCTGCAGGTTCCAAGAGGGGACAAGAGAAGCTGGAGTCCCAGGTAGCTAGGAGGTAGCCACAGTGGTTCCAAAATAACTAGAGTACCAGGCTGTTAGATGGCTAAAAACTTGAAGCTTCTTCCCATTCCTTCTCTCCCAATCTTGCCACCAGATCCGAAGTGGCTCTGACCACAGGGCTTTCTAGCTTGGGTGATGAGACACGAGACAGTTGCCTGCCATGAAAACACAATTTATCTAGGCTCAATGCCTCCTGAGCCAATTCTGAGGACAATCCAGTTCAACAGGGCATATTTTACAAGGTACATTCTGTGTCCACAGTCCCAGATCTCTTTTTGTTCACCTATCTTGTTTCCTAGCTCATTTGTACCATACATAGTCTATTGTATTTTTGTACATGGGTACCTAGTGAGCAATCGAGCTCCCTTCTACTTGGATGGTTATATCAACATCTATAAATAATTATTATCTTTTGGTACTTGAACATCATTATTGCCTTTTCTTACTGCTTTAGTTGGAACACTTGGAATAATATGAAAATGCAAAACATTGTTTCATTTCCTTACTGGCTGCTTCTAGGGTTTTACCTTAAAGTTCAAATAGGCTGTGTGTGGTGTGTGTGTGTGTGTGTGTGCGCGCGTGTGCATGCATGTAATAGGTTTCTGTTCCTACCAGATAAGTAAAGGTTAGAACACTGAAAATAGAGGTAGTATTATCAGGCTTTGTTTTGATAGCCTATTTTTAGAGGGCAGTGAGAAAGAGCCCACAATATTGAAACACAGGAAGAAGTTTGATCAATAGTGTCTGAAGAGGGGACCACCCACAGCAATGTCTAGAGGCTTGTGAGGTCCAAGATGGATTACATCTAAAGGCTTCTTGGTCCCTGTCTTTGTCAGGCAGTCGTGTGGCTGTCCATTTATCTTGCTTTTACCTAATCAGATTTATCTTGCTTTTACCTTGCTTTTACCTTAATGCAGATCAAAAAGGGAATCCCAAGGTCTACCCCTGGTCAAACAAGACCTTTTTGGTCTAGCCTCTCACTTCCACCTGATCTTGGTCCATGTCTCCCTATGCTCCTACTTCTCAGCTTTCCTTCCTTGTCTCCCCAGGCTCTTCCTTTTTTTTTTTTTTTTTTTGAGACTAGGTCTAGCTATGTTGCCCAGGGTAGTCCCGATCCCGCAGACTCAAGCAATCCCCAGTCTCAGCTGGGATTACAGGCACCTGCCACCATGCCCGGCTGCTTTTTCAAGACCAGGTCTCACTATGTTGCCCAGCATAGTCTCAAACCCACGAACTCAAGTGATCCCTGGCCCCTTGCCTCCCAGTGCTTGGATTACAGGCATGCGCCACCACACCCAGCATCCCCAGGCTCTTCTGCCTAGCTGTCAGAGTTCTGGGGGAAGGTCTTGTTGGGCCACATCCTTCATTGCTCTTTCTCACAGTCCCTCACCTAACCTCCTATCCAACTTTCATGTTACTTGTGACAATATGTTCAGTTGGTCCAAATCCCCTGCCTGTGGGTTCTGAAGGGGCAGGGTTCAATTACGGATTGTTCATCATCCAAGAGTCCAAAGGCTCCACAGTTATTCAGTGGGTGTCTGAGACATCTCATCCAGGGCTGGGAGTATGGTACCCTAAGCAAACGACCCTCCCCTCAGCCAGGGTATCCCCATTTACACACCAGAAAAAGGCACACAGCAGGCAATACCCACCCGGTCACCAGCTGCTCAGTATAGTAACAGCTGGGAGAAGTGGGAAGGCCCAGGAATCCAGAGGAAAGAGTGGAGTGGTCAAAGGAAAAACAGGAGAGATTGTGAGAAGGAACTGTGGATGAAGTATGAGAAGCAGAGATATCAAGACAAGGAAAATTGCAGTAAACTGAAAAGGAGATCCAGCATTTTCAATCCATATATGCCCAGCTGCTGAAGGAACAGAAGGAAAGGCTATGTCCTGAGGTGCTCCCTGAGACCACCAACTTACCCCTAGCAGGGATATTCTAGGCAGGACTATCTGCTTGTCTACAGGCCAAGAGGAGTTTCTGATCAGGCCTCCATACAGTCATTCATTTATTCATTCACTCATTCCATTCACCTACCAGGGGCTCAACACAAAACAGCTGCTGAATCAAGTGCATGAGTGCAATTTTCTACCCAGACAACTATTCAGACAGAGACTCTCCAGCTCAGGCCCTCCTCAAAGAAGCCTGCCAGACTTCCAGACAATGCAGACGGCAGTCCTCTGAATCCCAAGGGTCCTGCAGAGACCCCAGCACCGACCACACCATCTTAACTGCTTAAGTGCACTGCTTCAAGGGGGGGTTCCTAGGCCTATGCTTGCCAATATGTATTATATAGAGCACTGCATGAGAAGGCACATCAGAAAGATCTGCTCTGGTAGTAAATAAAAGGTGGGTGGCTTCTGATGATTCTAATGGACTTAGGCAAGAAGACTATCATGGGTCCACCATGGGACACATGGGGTGCCCAGGGTTGCTGACAGGGGCCTGGAGGGTGACGGAATCAGTGGGTAACCTCTGCAACCACAGGGCATTTATCCTATCTCATGTGAAATCAGGGATCCATACTCTGTTCCCTTTTCTGGGTACATAAAAGGTTCTGGTCTTAAATCTACACTACAGGAATGGAACCCATGAGGATCCTGAGCAGCATTTCCCAAAATCAGTCCCTGCAACCCTGAATCCCTGAAATGCTCTATGAAAGGAGTGGCTGTAATAGGGGGTGTGTTGGGACAGTATATGAGTTGAGGAAAGATTCTGACAGTTCTGAAGGGAAGGAATGTTGTTTGCCTCACCCATTCCTGATGAGTTTGTGGAGGGGCTGCTATTAGGCCAAGAAAGCTTCCAGATACTTTCAGGTGGCTCTGTTTCACCTCAGGGTCCCTGACAAAATCCCCTTGCCCCATCCCACTGAAGAAATCCCAACTTGACCATTTTCCTTGGGCCTGGCACTGGTGCCACCCTACCCACTGCTGTCCTGAAAAGCACATGTACATACTTGGCAAATCCAATGAAGTCCTCATGGTTCGTGTTGATGTAGGACTGCTCGATATCAATCAGAAGCAGAATCTGGGGGAAAGCGGGTCATTGTAAGTGTACAGCAGAGTGGGGCAGGGAGGGATGGCAGCTGGAGCACTTCCTGTACCCACTAGCAGGGGGTTCAAAACCATGCTGCTTTCCTCAGGAGAGCAGGGGCCACCAAGTATATGGTCCAGGTCCACCTCCCACCACAAACAACTGGGACTCATCTGTAGAAGGGAGGGGACATGGGTGCTTCCAGGTATTAAGAAAGCAGGGATGGATCACAGTGGTAAAGTAAGGCAGGCCAATGTGGCAATCAGGGATAACAAGGCCTCTAGGGCTGGGCAATGCAGGCTGTGGTCCCAGCTCAGCTGAGTATGACCCTGAGTCACATGTTATAGAGTTGTGAAACAGGGAAACAAGAGGCCTGACTAGACAAGGTTAAATAATTCACAATGGGTAGTTTTTAGCACCTAACATAAGTGCCATATAAAAACAGCAAAAAAGAGAAAATAGGGGTGGGGGAGGTAGGGCATCTGCTTGGCCTCTCTGCACCCTCCTCCTCAGATGACTGGCATTACGGGACTGGGATATGGCCTCTTCATTCTCCCAGCTCTGGCTCCTGGGTCTGCCCACTTCAGCTTTGTTAGTATAATCTTTGCTCTGTACAATCAGCGTATGTGCACACTAAGCCCCTCTGACCCCAAAAAGAAGCAAAGATGTGACTAGGAGAGGACATTAAAATGAAACATATATACAGGCACACTTGTGTCAACTGGGATGTGATCTTATGTAAGGAAAAGGGCCTTAAATAGGACCCTGCCCCTTCTCTTCATTGTGCCTCTGAGCCTCAAGCATAAAATGGGTCAGGCGCTCAGATCCCATGGAATTATTAGAAAATGTATGGGGCTCTGCCTGTGGGAATCACCATTGTTGGTTCTGTCAGGTCTGACTGAGTCCCACTGTCCCAGAGCCTGTGGGTCCAGCCCAATAGTGTTGACGATGGGATAGCCAGGAACTGTGGTGTGTGAGGATGGCAACAAAATGAACTGTCATCTTTCAAGCTCTTTTTTTTCCCTGAGACTAGGTGTCACTATTTTTGCCTGTGGAACCACAGGCTCACGTTGCCCAGGGTACCAGGGACTCAAGCAATCCCCAGCCTCAGCTTCCCAGGTAGCTGGGATTACAGGCACATGTCACCACACCCAGCTATATTTTTCTGGAACTAGGTCTCACTATGTGCACCCGGCGGGACTCGAACTGCGATCCCTAGCCCCAGCCGCAGCTTCCTAGGCTGCTGCTTCCAGGAATGCGCCACCATGCCCGGCTATCTTTCAAGCTTTTTTTTTTTCAAGCTTTTAATACACTATCCAGGCCATAGAAGCTACAAGGGAAGGGCTGAGACTGAGGGACAAATGAAGCAGTTTCTCTTCTCTATCAGTGTCAAGGGGAAAGGGTCTGTTCCAAACAAGATATTACAACAAGTGAAAAATGATGCCTGAGATGGGCATGGTGGCTCGTGCCTATAAGTTTTAACCTATGAAGCAGCTGGGGCTAGAGACCACGTTCTGAATCCCGCTCGGGGCAACACAGTAAGACCTAATCCCAAAAAATAGCTGGGCGTGGTGGCATGCGCCTGTAATCCCAGCTACCTGGGAAGCTGAGGCTGGGAAATGCTTGAGTCCGTGGTACCCCAGGCAACGTGAGCCTGTGGTTCCATGGGCAAAAATAGTGAGACCTAGAGTCAAAAAAAAAAAAAAATGCTTGTTTCACTTCTGGTTTGAACAAATAGCTGCCAAGAGACCACAGTGAACAGCTGGGGTAAAGTGACTCAGACTAGGATTTGGGTGGAATGAACGGAGAATGAAGGGCCTGGCCTCAGCAGTAGACAGATGAGACTTTTGCTGCCTCTGCATGATGGTGTGTCGCATCCTCCATCTTTGTGTATGTTTGGGTAGTTTTCAGAAGAGTCCCTTCATGTGACATTCTGGAAATGCAAAACTTTAAGGACAGGGAACAGCCCAATGGTTGCCAGGACCTGGAACCTGTGGAGCAGTTGATGACCAAGGGACAAAGACTGAGAATTTGGAGGGGTGGTAGAACTGGTATGAATTCTGATTGAGACAGAAGGGAGGTTACTGCACTACATACATTTGCCAAAACTCAAAAGAATTTGTACATCCAGAATTTATTGTCTGTCAATTGTACCAGGAAAGCAAAACAAAAAGTCAGTACCTGCTCCTTGGTTTTCCCCTCCCGTTCCCGGATGTAAGTGGTGACGATTCGTTCTGTCTCCTCTCGTAACCGGGGGTAGGAAGTGAGCTGGGGGGGGGAGAAGAATGGAGGCATTGGTGGGGTCCCCATGGTATGGGAAGCAGCATGAACCACATGGAAAATGCAGGGAAAAGGGGGTTGACATTAGTGACCCACCAAACCTCCATTCCACTCCTGTCTCATAATGGGTCTAGCCAAGAGACAGAAGGGGACTGTGGGGGGATGGTAGGCCTGAGAAAGGTGCCCACACACGAGCAGAGATGCTTTCAGAGACTGTGACTCAGAGATGGAAAGTGTAAGGAGAATGGGTGGTATGTTTGCCACCCAAGGTGACCATCATCTGCCTCCCACCCCACACTGGGTAAAAGGGAAGAGGTTGGGAAGCAGTGGAGCTTTAGAGTAAGGACTCCCACCTGGCTTGTGAGTGTACAGCACCTGTTTGAGGATAGTTGGGGCAACATCTGGGCCACCTACCTCGGAGGGACCCCCTTGCAGATAACCATTCTCCATCACCTGACCAGTGGAATCTGTTTCTGCAATATCCCAATACCCTTTGCCTTTGCGGCAGTCACAACACTAAACTCACAGGAAATCTACCTTCTATGGCTTGCTTGTTAAGTTTTTAAGTTGAGGAAACTGAGCTGAGCACCAAAATACTCATTAAATGGTGCAAGACTATGAACAGGCAAGCCTAATGATATGTTTCACTTCTAGGTATCGGCTGGGAAACCCGCCTTCTCTAGGGGTTTCAGGTACTGGGCACTGAGTCCAATAGGCTGCCTGTTGCAGCCGTTTGCTTAATAAAGGCACTTGACACTTCCCATCAGTTTGTACCAAAACTGCAAAGGTGGAACATGCATGTGATGCAACCCCTTGCTTTGTCTATTGATGTAAAGTTCAGATGTCACCAAGTAACACTGGCCTGAGAGAAGGGGGGGGGGCACGGGGTCCTGCCGAGGTAGCATTTCCCAGATGCTTGGGTTAAGACTGACGAATGGAAAGGAGAAGGCAGGGAGCAAATGCATAGGTGATAATAACGAAACCTTCTATTACCTTCTCAGCACACCTTTTAATGACCGTGGCCAGTTCTGAAACCACGAGGTCAACACACTTCAAACTTGGCTCTTTGAGTTTTACAATCTGTTTTTTCACAATGGCTTCAAAGGCCATGTCAGGGGTGAAGAGCCCCGTCCTGGGTCATGTGGAGGGCAGGACGAGGTAGAAAGACACCCAGGGACAGTGCAGACCACACACGCAGGACAGGAGACAGAGAGAGAGAAGAAATGAGAATCAGCTGGTTAGTGACATGCATGGATGAGCCTGTGCCCGCATTTGCCCCGGAAGCTGCTTCAGATCAAAGAGGGATCCTGAGTAAGGGGTGGGACTGGAGCAGGGTTTAAGTTAAGTGTTACAGGTCAGTGTCATCACATGGACAGCTAAGTGAGTGCAGAAGTTTTGAGTTTTCATATCCATGAAAAGGGCTCCATGATGACCATCTTCAACCCAGCTGGGTCTCCCCTCCCCACCACCATTCCTTTCTCTTTTCCAATTGAAGAAGCTTAAGAAGCAAATGTGGGCTTTGCCAGACTAAGTAAAGAAGGCTCAAGCAGAAAAGTCCTGCCTTGGAAAGCTGACCCAGAGCTCTCCACCATTATGGACGTGCAAGCACAAACCGCCCACCAGAAGCGCTTCAGCTGCTTGGCCAAAGCGTGCTGCCCTGGGAACCAGGCTGGCGGGGGGTGGGGTCTGGCACGTCATTCTGCCTAATGGAGGCAGTGGCCTGTGAACACCAACACAGAGGAACTTGTGATCCACGGGATCTGAGGTCAGCTGCTTTGGGGGACAGTGCAAGGGGAGGGCAGAGGCCCGTAGGAGTCCAGAAGCTTTGTAGAGTCAGGGACTGAGCACTCAATACGCTGCTGGCGTCTGGGCCTCTCTGAGTGCCTTGAGGACAGAGGAGTGGCTGGCACCAGGGAAGTCTGAGAGTGCCAAACTTTTGTCAAAAAGGGGTGCAACCAGGGAGGTTCCAAGCACTTGGCCTCCAGCAGCTGATGCGGGTCCCTCTCTGCTCCCGGAAGGCAGCAAAGCAAAAGCCCAATGAAGCCCCCAATTCCATCAGACACATGCTAGGCTTGGTATCAGGGTCCCAGGGAGTCTGGTCAGTTCTGCAGGACCAGCAGACCCCATTTGTGCCAGGGCTCACATGCTCCTGTCCCAGTCTCTGGGAAGAGGCTATATTCTTGGAAGCTGAGGAATTCTGGTTGGGGAGTGATGGGAAGGAACCAGCTGGACATAGGCTGAAGCAGCCCTGGGAGCCTGATACCAAACCCCCATACCCCATTTCCACAAGGCCAGGAATCATCCTGCCAAGGGTCCAATACCTTACTGGTACACTGCCTAACTGTATTGATTAGCTCCTGAATAACCAGGTCGACACATTTCAGACAGGGCTCTTTCAGCTTGACGACCTGCTTTTTCACAATGGCCTCGAATGCCAAGTCCGGGGTGAAGAGCCCAGTCCTAAAACCATCCATACCCAGGGGCAGGGAGATAAGTCAGAGAGAAACAAAGCACGGTCAGCAATGTCATAGGCATGAGTCAGGGCCTGAGGCCAAGTAAGAATGGACAACTGGGTTGATTATATTTGTTAGCATATGGAGGGGACCTGGGAGGCTCATAGGAGATCTATACTGGGAACAAACACAAGTTCTTATAATAGTGAGTCACCTCTGGCTTTCCAACACCATGGTACTACTCCCCACCCAGCAAATCTGTAGTGAGCTTTCTTAGATGACCAAAGTAGTTGCAGCTCATGCCAACTGGCCAGTTTAACCCAAGGGTAGTAGTATCATGGGTTCCAAGAGGTCTACACAGGACTGAGCACACCTGCCCTCAAGTGCCCCTTGAGATCCACTGGGAGAAACAGTTACTGAAAACCACCCAGGGCCCTCATAAGACCTCACAATCTGAATACCTAGAAGTTCAAGGGGGACCTACTAGGGGGTGGCAAAATGGAATTGAAGGGAACACAGCAACCCCCTCTACCACGGAACTTGCCTGACTCCATGGATATTTTTAATGGCGTAGCTAATCTCCCGTCTCAAGTCCTTCTCATCAAACTCCATCTGAGAACAGAGAAACCAAATGTATGTCAGATACCTGAAAAACCCCATAGTAGGTGTGTATTTGAGGAATGTTATCTACTGTATGTGGCTGTATTTATGTGGCAGGGTAGTCAATTAAAATGTAAAAAACACTAAAATCCAATTTTAGCAAGGATGCATTAAAACTAACATACTCTTTCTCTTTGCAGGAATGTGAATTCATACAAAGTTTTCTTATAGGTTACCTGGTACTACAAATCAAGAACCTCTAAAGACATACTGTCACCTAGTAGTTTTAAATGTTCCAGGAATTTTTCTTGTGGAATTAACAAAGACTTAGGTACATTCAGAAACTCTTCATAACTGCTAGAAAGTGTGAAAACCACCTAAATGTTCAATGAGTGACTGGTTCAATGGATGATGGGACATCCATAAAATACTGTTTTACCACTAACAGTGCATGAAATATATGACTAGTCTGGTAGGATGGCTGCCATATTAAAAAGGCAGATTATAAAGACACATAAATTTTTTCCTTAAATACATATGAAGGATAAAGGCAAACACTGGTTTTATTCATGTGTAAAACAAAGAAACAAAATTGTAATGAACAAACAAAATAAAAACAAACTCCTATGCTGTCAGAAGAAAATGGTTCCTAGATGGAAAGGGGGAAGGGATGCTGGGTAAACTAGGTGGAAGGAGTCCTATATGGTGATGGATGGAAACCAGACTTCTGGTAGTGAATAGATGCTGATTTATAAAGCTAAGCAACTGAAACACGTACAATGTTATATACCAAGGTTACTTCAATAAAAAACTTAAAGATTAAGGGTTAGACAGCTAAGATCAAATCCCAGGCACTGTCACTCAATACCTATAGCATATACTTATCCTTCTTAGCATCAATGTCTTCATCTGTAAAGTGGGAGTAGTAAGAGCATCTACCTCATCAGGTTGATGTATTCATAATGATGAAATATGAAATATATTCATAATAAAATACACATAAAGTACTTACTGTCAGTCTGAAAGTGTTCAATAAACACTGTTATCTTCATCCTTTTAAAAATACATACACAGTCCACACAAGTAAGGATGAATATATGTGCTATATTGTGTATACAAGAGGCTTACCCATCTGCACAGAAATAAAGGACACATCTGGGGGTAAACCAGAGTTGTCTGTGGGTGTCAGGACCTATGGATGCTTTTCCTTATAGCTTCTGTTCTTTTATAGAAAAGAATTTTGCTAGATTTTATATAAATAATATATGGCTGCAGTGCAAACACAAGCTTCAGGAAAGTAATCTTAAAAATCCCCAAATTCAGAAAGGAGAGACTAGAGGGGACATGGAGGTATTCCCATTGGGGATCAACAATCAATCATACAATAATGCATTGTAAAAAAGCCCACAAATAAAATTAAAAATGAAAAAAAAAATCCCCAAATTCTAGCACCAGACATTTTTGCAAATATCCTCACAGATTCTGTGAAAACACATGAACCTGGACTCACGCATACAATTTCTTAGAGTAAGATGTGAAAAGCATAACGTCTGTGTCACGTTGCACATACTGCTCTCCTAATATGCAGGGGTATTTTACTATGTATACTGCAAAAGATGTATTGTTTTTGTCAAGGAGAAAAATGAAATCTCCACACAGTTCTGTTAGAAACCTCTAAACTGCCCATTCAGGACACCCTAGGGGACAGTTTGGACCAGACATCAAGGCCCAGCCTTGCTGTACTACCTTCACCAGTTCAAAAGGAAACCGCTCGTGGAAGATGCGATTGATCCGGGCGCCCCCAGAAAGCTCCAGTGTATCCACCTGGTCTCCAGAGCCCTCAATCCTCTTCTCAAAGTCCACCCCAAATTGCTGGACCATCCTACCAGGAAAAGGAAAACATGAATATCAAAACCAAGGGTTCAACACAGTTCAGCTCATAAAGAAAGCCATGGCTTATTCTCAGCTCTTCACCTTTTTTTTAGTAGCGAAATGTAGTAGGTTAAAACAAACCAGCAAAACACAGGATGTGCCAATTACAAGCACTCACTACTCACCAGGCCTGCTAGGTTTTATTTATATATATATATATATATATATATATATATATATATA